>JARHVA010011115.1:17500-90000 GCA_037957365.1 Torreya grandis
TACCCAATAAAAAAAATTAGTTTCTATGATCTTAATCTAATAAGCATGGTTCAAGGCATGCGAACAACTAATCCTATGTGTTTCTATCTCATATATACATGTTATGAGATAGAGGACACATATGACATGATATAGGCATACTACCTATAATATAACATAGTATAGGTATATGGGGTTAATTTTTCATGCAGATTTATAAGGTAGACATTGGAAATATCACATTCTCATAGCTTAGATAGAATAAATATAGTATTATTGTGTTTATTTTGGCTTATAATCCCAATAATCTCAAGTAAAAATTTTAATTCAATTGAGGTAAATGATTTACGACAATCTTTTTGTTAAGTTAGAGAAAATAATATGTAATTTTATCTATTAATGACTATAGAGAAAGTTTTAGTATGATTTTTGTTTGTTGATATCATTCAATTATTATATGTATTTATTTGGCATAAATAAATTATTGGCTAGTCATCATTCAATCTATGCCCCAAGTTTAGATTCTAATGATGAGTTTTTGAAGATCCTGAGAAGGTTTTAGATGGTGCATATGCTAGTGGAGGTGGGATTCCCAATGGTTCAAGAAAACCATTTAATGGCAACAATATATGATAATGAAATGTCCATGGGTGTTTCATATATTTGACATGGTATAGGCATACTACCTATCACATAACACCATACAAATATATGGGGTCAATTTTTTTTTGATGATTTCTAAAGTAAACTTTAGAAATCTCATGTCGACATAGCTCAGATAAGTATAAATATAGTGTTGTCATGATTTTGGTTTATAATTTTCATAACCTCAAGTAAAATTTAAATTGAATTGACATAAACAATTTCATACAATAAATTTTTCTTAAGTTAGAGAAAATGGTATGTAATTTTATCTATTAATGATGATATAGAATTTCTTTGTATGATTATTATTTGGTGATAGTAATTACTTGTTATATATTTATTTTAGTAGAATTAAATAAAAATCCATTCATCATTACATTTATGACCCAAGATTTGATGCTCACGATGATTTTTTTGATATCCTAAGAGTGTTTTATATGGTGCATCCAAAAGTAGGGGTGGAATTCCCATTGGGCCAAGACGACAATTTTGGGGCTGCCAATATCCCTTAATGGAATGTCCATGGGTTTTTGATTCTTGTGACATGATATAATCATTCTACCTATAGTATAACACCATATATATATGGGTTAAGTTTCTTGTGGTTATTTCTAAGATAGACATTAGAAATCTCCCATTCCCATAGATCGAATATGATAAATATAATTTTGCTGTTTTTATTTCCTCTTATAATCCCCATATTATCAAGTAAAATTTTGAAGTGAATAGAGGTAAATGATTTCATATAATATATTTTAGTTGAGTAATAGAAATATATATGTAATTTTAACTATTAATGATAATAGAAAAACTTTTAGTGTGATTCTTGTTTGTTGATAATAATCGATTGTTATATTTATTTATTTTTAAGAAATAAATCAATATCTACTCATCATTGCATCTATGCCCCAAATTTAGATGCTAATGTTATTTTTTTGGATATCAAAATAGGATTTTAGTGGTGCATCCACCAGTGGGGGTGGTATTACCACCAGGTAAACACAACCATTTTTTAGCCTCTAATATCTCCTAATGGAATGTCAATGGGTGTTTGAATATTTTCCAAACATGGATTCAAACATGGGATAAACTCAAATGGTTTTAATGATGATCCATATATTGGCCATTCCAAAATTAATATCATATTTACATTTGTATAATAATTAATATTTTAAAACTTTATGTTCACTTTGTGATTTAATGTTTTCATATGAGGTTGTGGATAGGAGCCAAGGTGGTGAGGGTGTTAATGACCCTTGAATTGAGTTTGTATCCATAAATCTACATGAAACATGGGATGTAGTTATTATTTATTCCTTACTTATATTCGTTTATGCTTTTTTCTTACACTTTTATAATAATTAATATTATATCACTTCAAATCAACTAGGTGATTTTATATGTTAGTTTTCTACTTTTTAGTGTGAGGGGGCATAGGGGAGCCATGGTAATCAGGGTGATAAGGAATGTCTAAATGAGTTTATAACTACAAATCTACAAATTGGTTTTAATTATTCTTTGTTCCTTTGTCATGATCACTGATGTTTATTTTTTCATTTCTATAGTATTTAACATTAGACCACTTCACATCCACTTTGGCTTTTATATGGCATTTCTTAAATTTTAGCACCAAGGGGGAAAGTGAAGCCAATATGATGAGGGAGATGATGAAACCCATAATGAATTTTTACCCATAATTTTAAGATTGATTGTACTTATTCATTATTTTTTACTAATTATTTTTTCCTTTATCGTATTCACACATGTTTTGTGCTTGATATATTTTTGGATTTATATGTAAATGTTGTGTTGGATCCTTAATTTACACATATATCATTTGCTCTTGTACAATTGATGAAAATTGAAAACAAAGATGAAAACCCTACTATTATGTTGTTATAACTAGGAAAGGGTTTGCCATCTAGAATAGATCAAATATTAAAAATGATCAAGAGGAACTGACAAAGGGTATGGTCATCTCCCTAATAATTTTGACTCTACCTAAACCAAGGTGAAAAGATATATTGGGTATCTTTCTCACATGGATAGATTATGCAACTCAACATCCATGAGGATTTTTTTGGCGTAAGGAGACACACACATGATCAAGACATAACCAAACTTGGTCAACCCACTCAAGAATGGTTTTCACACAGACTTAACAAATGTTATAGATCATATACAAGCTATTGAAGATACATATGAATGAGACTTCAATCTTGATTTCAAATAATTTTCAAAAACATGGGCTGAATGGAAAAATCTAGTGCTATGTATTTAAAGTAGAAGATAAAAATGCATGTTATATAATCAAGATATTATGTATTTGAGGGAAAATAAAACTTATGATATGAAACAAGTGTGTATTATTTTTATGTTAGGACAAGGTAGGACATCTCATTAATAATAGAAAGGGGTGGTGTGTTGGTGTTAATTTTTCAAATAACAAGGTTTCTTTCAACATACATCATATCACCTATTACAAAGATGTAGGAAAACTAAAATTCAAGCCATGGAAACTATAAGAAAAAAATTGAATTCATTGGTGTGAATAGAATAGAAATTCCAAAATAATCCCTAAAACCCTAAAACATACATTGAATCTAGTGTCTTAAATACTTTCTCCTTCTAAATTCATGAACCCAAGGTGACCTCTTACATAATTACCTTTCCTCTTGTGCATGCCAAAGATAGCCTATTACCTTGTGTTGATTGCATTAGAATGCTCTTGTTTTTGTAGAGGTATAAAATGATCTATGGTCAATCCATAAAATTTCCTTTAGAATGGCCTATAGACTATCTTTTGCAATGTGATTTATTACTCATCCATGATTCACCCATCAATTTTAGCTCTTAAGCCAAAGTTTGCCACATATTTATAAGTTACACTCTGCATCAGGTCTAACTAAGAACTCATGGGGCTCAAAAGATACTAAGTTACTTAATTAACTCAATCCAAACACATGTCACATTCTCATTCCATCTTGAAGATATATCAAATCTGCACTATTGATCCTTTTGAAATCAATATTAATGTAGACCATTTATTTATATCTAGCTCATCATATTTTTGAATCATGTCCCTACTGCTTCACTATTATGTTTGACCTAGACCCTTTGAAAAGTTTTATCTAACTTTTGCTATTGATATGCTAGATGCATGATTGATCGTGAACCATTGATTTTATTGGTCTCTTATCTAGAGTTTGACACTTGTCCTTCTCAAATCTCTCTAGAGGATATTTGACTTACTAACCATCACTCACCATTGGATCCATGAATAGGGTTCCCATGATCATGACACTTATCACCTTCTTGCTCATCCTAGGGCTTTGTTGAAATCTTCACCTATTATGCACCATCAATTGGGATATTTACGCTTTGCTGCATGTTGTCAATCAACAAGAACATGATCAAACATTTAATAGTGCCCTATGAGCTTGAAACACGACATATACATGATTTCCCTGAGTCTTTTTAAATTTTGAGCTTTGATCATCCACCATCAGATCATATTTTGCCATGTTAACATTCACCATTCAATTACGATATTCAAGGTCATTTGTGATTGGGTAAAATTTCATAATTAAAATAATGAAGTTAAAAGTTATGGAACAAAGAACTTAGTATAAGATCTTAGCCTAAGGTATTGGCGCATAAATAAATATGATAGAAGTTTTAGGATAAGACTTCGAAGCTAAGTTCATAGTAAAGGGACCAAGCATTAATTAGACCAAATGGATAAAGGACCAAGGGCCATGGGAAAAAGGTGACCAAATATGAATTTTAGACTAAGGTTTGGTCATGTTAAAAAACATGTCTAAACCTTATTATAAAATTTAAACTATGTCCATGGCATATTTAAAGTGTTCCTACATAAATTTCTCCCACTAGTTTGAATTTAAAGTAAAGGACCTAAGCTAGGGTAATTGGAACAAGGGTATTAAGGTGTTGAAACATGAATTTAACTTGTATTCTAACAAACCAAAGGCTAGTAGAGACAAAATTAATAAGACTTTTCACCTCTTATGAATACTTGAAAATAGGAAATGGGATAAATAAATTAGGCATTTATACTTAAAAAGAGCTAAATCACATCAATGCAATTTTGGGCACCAACACTAGGTCTTACCTAGGGATGCACACCCCCTGTGGGTGTGTAAAAAAACTAGAACATATGACCAAGAGCTAATCCACTAGGTCACAGAGTCAACACATAGTCAATTTATATCAATAAAGACCCATGAATGGTCAAAAAAATGAGGTAAACTGATAAAAATAGATTAGGAGGATCTGAAACCAAACACACAAAAAAAAGAACATGAAAGGAAACTATTCAAATAAGGCCCAAAATAGAGGGGAAACAAATCAATAAAACAATAAAGTTATACACTATAAAATTATGTACACAGTTGTAGACTCAATCAAGGAAGTGTTTCAGATGTTTGCCATTAACTGATAACTCTAGTATTTCACCATCCATGTATCTCAATAAAAACATGTGTTCCCCAATCTGATATTTAATGGAGTAGGGAGCCATCAAAAAGGCATCAAATTTTCCATGCTTGCCTTTCTCCTCATGCTTTTTTTCCCAAAGTATAACCAAATCACCTACTTGGAAGGTTCTTATAGTAACCATCCTATAAAATATCTTATTTATATTTTCTTTGAAATGGAGGTACCTTTCATGAGTTTGTATTCAAATTTAATCAATCTCAACAATCTATTTTATCCTCCTTTCATAGTGGTTGATTTCCTCATCATCTTCTAGTTGCTGCATGAGATGATAGGTTGGGACTACAAACTTGTAGGAAACACTACTTGAGATTAATAAAAAAAGATTAAATAGGATTTTTCTTGTATCTCTTTTGGGCATGATCCTATCAGCCCATAGATGAAACTTTAGTTGTTCACCCCACTTCTTATTTACTTTGTATATTTATCTAATGATTTTGAGAAAGTTCTTGGTAATAGAATCTACTTGCCCATTTCCCTAAGGGTTTTAATTGAATGTATAGGACAATTTATCCCCATACTCTTTGCACAATGCCACTAAAGGTTTAGATTTGAAACTCATGGAATTATCAGTAATAATTTTGACAGGCACACCAAATATACAAATAATCTAAATTAGAAAAAAAGCCATAACCACCTAGTGTGTATCTCTTTTTGTAGGGATTGCTTCAACCCATTTTGTGAATTAGTTAGTTTCAACTAGTATCCATTTATGTCAAACCCTTGATTAATAAATAATTTCTCTAATAAAATCCATTCCCCATTATTTTAATGGTCCTTCAATTTTCATATGTTATAACATAAGATAAACTCGAGCTCTCATAATCCCAAAAAAATGCTGACACTTCTCACACTTTATGACATTATGAACAAAATCCTTGAATAGTGATGGCCACCAATAAATATCTCTCAAAATATTATTAGTTGTAACATTAGATGCAAAATGGCCACCACATACTCCACTATAGAAGTATTCAATCAGGTCTATGGTTTATTCTTCTAGACTGCATCTTAGGATAACCCCATTTGAATTCTTCCATGCAGGTCTATTTTTAATCAAGAGGTAATTTTAGAAAACAAGCTTAAGAGTCCTCCTTTGATTCTTGTACAAATTAGGGGCATAATTAAGATTATTTAAGTAATATATAATGTCTTTGTTCCATGGAGACATGTTAAATTGACTCAAGGAGTCATAAATATTGAAAACAATAGTATTTACCTCAATATCTTATTAATTAGTGTCATCTATGAGCTTAACTAGACCCATCCCTCACACTAACTTGGTGGTTTGAATATCCATGTCACACTCTTTCAACTTGTTGATCCACCTATTGTCCACCAAAAATATCACTCATTTTTGGGACAAAATTTGAACTATTTTAGTCCAACAGAATAAAATCCTCTCTCCCCTTCTCAAAAACTATTCTGGGCATTCAAATTCTTCATTATTCAAGCCAAAGGAAAAAGTTCCCTTGCAGAGGGCAATGAACCAAACTAAGTGCCCTTGTGGAGGGCAGTGAACCAAGCCAATTTCCCTTGTGGCGGGAAATGAGTAAAAGTGGACAAATAAAATTCCTTCAGAAAATTGAACCAAGGACAAACAACCCTTACAGAGGGTAGGCAAGGAACATATGGACCATTGCAAAAGTCTGAAGGATATTTCTGGGCTTGAACAATCCTTGCGGAGGGCACAATTCTCTTTCAGGAAACGTGGAAAATTGACTAAGGAAAATTGATTAAGGCATTTCCTTCAGACAAAATGTCTAAAGGAATTCCTTCAGACTTTTGCTTGAAGAAATAAGCCTAAAGCAAAGATAAAAACCCACCGAAAGAAAGCTCGACGGAAAGCAGAGACAAGGCAAAGGAATATTTCCTTCACAAAAATTGTCCGAAAGAATTCCTTCAGACTTTTTGTCTGAAGGAAATGTCTACCGAGAAAGGAAATACCTACTGAGGAAATAAAAGCCCGAAGGCTACCTGAAAGATATTGAAGGGTAGGTACCCATGCGGGAGGCTCATGCCAGGGAAAGTGGAACATTTCTCAAGACCCCAAAGGGTAAGTTCCATCCGAGAAGGATCAAACCTCAAATTATAGTGGAACGTGCCATGTGTCCCTCATAAAGTTACAGCAAAATCTGGCACATGTTCCTTATAAAGTTGAAGTAGAAGTTACCAAGTGTCATCTACCAGGACACAATTTCTATTAACTTTCAAAGTAGCAGAACGTGCCACATGTCATCTACAAAGCTCATCAAAAACTGCCAAGTGGAAACATTCATAGCTTCTTCCTTTTATTGAGTAAAGACTGTGGTGGGTCCTGGGTGAGTGGCTAAACTCGAGCAGAATGTGGCACGTGTCATCATCTGTGTGAATCGAAAAGAATCCAAAATGTTTCTACAGTGTTTCTATGAGATTAGTGGAAGCCACCACATGTCATCTTCTATAGGACTCTCAAAAGGCATCCAAAGCCTCTATAAGTTAAGTAAATGCTGCCACGTGTGCTCACCTATTTCATAGCAGAACATGCCATGTGTCACTTGTTGAGATCAGTGGAAAGCGGCCAGAGCAAATGGGAAGACATGAAGGAATGGCTAAGGAGGATGACAGGTCTGTAGTCATCAAATTTAGGGTAACCAACTAGTTGTTGGCTTTCAAATGATGATGGAACCTGACACATCAAATTTGTGGCAATGAAATAACTGTTGATCCTTGCAGGCTTAAGCATAGACCCTGTGAACAAATTTAGCAACCAGCCAAAGAGATATCCTGAGAAAGGGGAAAATACAGCCAGGAAAGGGGGAATGATGAAGAGAGATCAGAAATATCCATGCATGGGATATGTTTCTAGGAGGTGAAGTAGTTAACTAGGTGGACATCAGATAATATAGACAGTCAATGGCACAACCTATTTTCCTACATTAAGTAAAGTGAACAACTATGCACACATAAGGAAACACATCAAGAAGCCCATATTTAAGACCGACGTTTGATTCCAGCATAGCCCATGGACAAAATTTAAAATGCATTAAAGGCATTGAATGCATCATAACACATTTTTGTGAAACAAAGTGCCCAAGTCTTTCTTGGAGCACTATATAGTGGATTCTCTCTTATTGTTTTAGGATATAAATAGATCTCTCTTTGTTATCAGAAACAAAACTCTGCCCAAATTGAACAGCATTACTGAGACTTTGAGCTCAGGTTGTTGATCATATTTCATTATTTGAATAAGAAAACAAGCAAATTTTTAGACTTTGCTGGAATAGCTTGGTTGTTGGGGAAATTTTTCTTATGTATGTTTCCTTAATATGTTTTTGTCCATTTTAATTAAATAAGTAGAATTAGTGAAATTAATCAGGAAGGTGTCCTGAAGCCAGCTACAGAGAGACTTTGTGATCCCATAATTGCCTTTAGTGTGTTTTCTTTCTATTCCTATGTAAAGGATCTTGAGATGACTTTGTGCCCTCATTATCCTTTGTATTATATTTCTATGTAAAGGACCTTGGGATGACTTTGTACCCTCATTTTCATTTGTATTTCACTCTTTATTAGTCGAGTTGGAGAATTTATGCTACATTTCATCTTGTTGTGTTACTGAGCCCTGTTACAGTTACTTGTCACCACTTGAGAGGATCATTTTTTATGTTAAACAACACTTCTAAAAGAAGAGGAGTGCTTTTTGTCATTTTATCAGGATTTATCCTTTGATTTTTGAACATCATCTCTAAAAAAAGAGAGATGGATGGTTTATCCTACCCCTGAGTGTTATTTTCTGCTTATATATATAATATATAGCTCCTACATATTTATAGGGAACCTCCCGTTGATGAGAGGAGAGATTTTTCCCCTTTTGATGTAGTAAACCTGCATATTTGGCCAACCAATTTCCCTATGTTGTGGTTGAATAGACCTATTTTTCTCATCAATTAGCTAATTGACAAAATATCCAACCAACAATTTTTGGTGACTCCGCTGGGGATGTTACATGCAATCTAAAGCCTCAAGTTTCAGATTAAAGCAGTCCCTACCCTTATCCATTAGAGACTCTGGTGACTCCATTCTATGTCTTACCCATTATCATTATATCCTTACCATCTCCCTCCACCTCCATGCCAACTGGGGAAGAATGCACAATTTGATGCTTCAAGCTTCAAGCTGAAGTAGTACTGGTTCTTTTCCATTTTTATTTCTACAATATGGAAACTCCATGCTATATGTGAAGCCAGAGGGCTAAAGGTATTGTTGACCATGTATTTGATTTAGTACAACAAAGTAATTTTGATCTATTTCCTTCACCATCTCACCTCCAACAAACCAGGAGCTTTCCTCCTACTAAAGTCAAGTCCCCATTACTAGACAAAGCCTCTATTTCTACTATTAATAAAGCTTTGTCAATACTTACCCCTCTCAGATTTATTATTCCACCTTTCCATAGTCATAAAATGGTAGTTCAAGGTCCTTGGGGTAACTCTTTTGGTCCACTCAATTTAACTCTACCTCTACATGAGCTACCACGCAATGCAAGGAAAAATTTCCCCAAGTTCTATGGTGATAGGAAGTTTCATACTGATGAACATATTGCAACCTTCAACATAGCTTGTGGTGTAATAGGTGTGGAGTAAGAGGATGTAGCAGTCAGGCTATTCGTGGAAACATTACAAGGTGCTACTATAGATTGGTTCTATAATCTACAGTCCAAGACTGTGACTGACTGGAATACTCTCAAAGCTAAGTTTGAAGCTAGATTCAAACCTGTAGAAGATGCACATGCCCTGTTGGCTCAATTCACACAAATGAAGAAGGAGCCTCATGAACCAATGAGGGATTTCATAGCCAAGTTTGACAAGCTGAGGAATAGGATTCCTATAATTGCTCAGCCTACACCTGAGAATCTCAAATGTTTCTTCATTAGCTCTTAGCTACCTAAAGTAAGTTTTCTACTAATACATGATGGCCAAATAGACCTTGCTGCAGCTCAAGATTTGGCCACTGAGGTGGAAGATGACCTTATCTTGGAAAAAAGGATAAGGAGAGATCAAAGTAGAGGTAAATCCTCTTCATCTTCCAAATATCTATCTACAGGTACCACTAATCTAATGGTGTATAAGCTGGCAAATGAATTTCTAGCTTTCAGGAAGAAAATGGCACAAGGGATATCTTCAACTCCTTCGTATAGAGATATGCCAAGAAGGACATTCCCCAATCAGTCATACCAAGGCAATGCTACCAAAAATCAAGGATAGCCAAATCATCTTCCTCCCCCACAGGGGAAACTTGTCATTGAAGCACCCCTAACCAATTTAGTAGTTGGATATCTTGAAACAAAATCTGATTTCTCTTTCCAACCTAAATTAAACCAAGAAAATGACATTGATCTCCTTGTAAAAGGCCAAGAGTAATTAGCTGGCGACTCTAACATTGGTTTCCTAAATTACCAAGATGAACTCAGAGGTAAAGATGAAGTAGTTGATGGATCATATGTTGTATTCACCTGGTCTCAAAACTAATCAGCCGAGAAAGATGATAAAGAAAACATAGGGGAAAGTTCTCAACTTGCAATTTCAATTTTTAAGAGTGTAACCACTCTACCTTTCTAGCCAGAGGACCCAGTGATTATAGGAAAGGTATGTACACAAAACATCTCTACACCTTCTACTTCAACTTCATAGATTAGTCCTCCCCCTCCCAAAAACCAAAAGGATGAACTCCTATCTTCTGTTCCTAGTCCATTTCAGTCATTTGACATAATTGACCATATCAAGAAGACCAAAATTCAAATGTCTAAATTTGAATTCTCGCAATCCAATCTTGAGTATTTGGATAGGTTAGTTCAGTGTGTGAAGAATAAAAATATCCCTATAAGACAAGAGGTTAGGAAAGTAACTCATGATCCCTCAAGGAACATGCCCATCCCAAATAATCTTGTCATTACTCCTCCAACTGCCCCTGGGAAAATAGATTTTTTCTATGTTTCCCTGTTAACAAATAGTCACAAACTGAGCAATTGTATCATCGACTTAGATGCATCTGACAACGTCATGCCTACCAATGTGGTAGAATCTCTTGGACTTACACTAACCAAAACATTTGGGAGATTTTTCTCCATGGAGAACAAACAAGTACCTCTACTGGGACAAATCAAGGACACCCAATTTGCATTTGCAACATTTCCAGACAAAAGAATCAAGATGACAAAACTGGTGGCTGATGTTCCAGCCTCATACGACATTCTTCTAGGGCAAAATTTTTTCAAGGATGTTGGTGGTGAATTGAGCATGCACCTATCTAAAGTGGGGATCCCTGTCAAAGGCATCATTTAGAGGCCGCTTCCTGAAAAAGAATCAAAATATGTTATCACTCAGACATCAGCCCTGAAGCTCAAATTCTATTTGAATCTTTAGACATGGGTAATTATTTCTTGATCACAAAGGATACTCATGTTTTAGCTAATGAAACCTCTAAAAATGGCAGTCTGAAAATTGTTTTAGATGAAATAGTAGAAGATTTGAGAGAGCACAGTGCAAGCACAAAAGAATTCCCCCTTCCAAGCAAGGATAAATCTAAGGAAAGATCAGTTTCTAATGATGTTTGGATCCTAGAATTTGGTGACAGCAATTCTTCTACCAACTCAGGAGCTGGAATTATGTTAATATCTCCTCAAAGAGATATTTTTCCTTCATGCAAGTTATAGTTCAAAAACACCAATAACACAACTGAGTATGAATCTCTATTTCTTAGGTTGAAGGCTACTCAAGATAAAGGCATCAAACTCCTTCATGCCAAAGGAGATATTGAACTGGTGGTTTTTCAGGTAAGGAACCTGTATCAAACTAAAAATGAGAGATTACACCATTATCGCAATTTAGTTTGGGACCAACTTGAAAGCTTTGATTCTTTCAACATCTTTGTCATTCTTAGAGAATTCAATGACCGGGTTGATACACTGGCTATTTCAACAACTCTCTTAGTTTCTCACCTAGATTTCAAAGGAAATAGGTACACTATTGAATTGGTCTTTCGACCAAGTGTGCTCGATAATGTGAATCATTGGTAAGTGTTTAATGGTGACAACCAAATCGTCACTTTTTTGGAACAAAAAGACAGTTTTGAACAACTTCACTTTGAAGGTAGTAAGCTCCAAAAACTTGAATTAGCTCCTGAAATGAATCCAGACATAGGTGAAGAATTCTTGTAGCTAAAAGGGAATAAAATTATCAAAGGACTAGTTTCTCTTGAGAAACTATTTGACAAGCATGACAAGTTCATCAAATAGTAACAAATGGATTAAAAATCCTCCCAGGGGTTTGATCAGATAAATTTGGGTACCAAGAAAAATCTCAAAATGGTGAACATTGGGAAGTACTATACTCCAGAGGAGAAACTCAAATTTACTGACTTGCTTTACCATTATGTGGATGTTTTTGCGTACTCTTATGATGATTTGAAGTCGCTCAGGCCTGAGGAAATTCACCATGAAATTCCTCTCAAGGATGGTTCGATGCCTTACAAGAAGAAATCTTGATAGTATAATCCAAATTTATTAGTTACTATTATATCTGAGATACAAAAAGTTATGAATGCTAGGATAATTTTTCTAATTCATCAATCCACATGGATTGCCAACATAGTCCCTGTGAGGAAGAAGAATTTTGAAATTCTCATCTGTGTGGATTTCAGGAATCTAAATCCATCATATTTAAAGGATAACTATCCTTTGCCCATGATGGATCAAGTGCTCCAAATAGTCACTGGCTCAGAGATGTTATCAATGCTAGATACTTTCTCAGGATACAATCAAGTTGAAGTTAGTGAAGTAGACAAACACAAGACTACCTTCACCACACCTTGGGGCACGTCTGAATATAGAAGGATGCCTTTTGGCTTGATAAATGTTGGTACCATCTTTTAGAGAGAAATGGACCTTGACTTCAAAGATGAGATGGGTAAGTTCATTATAGTTTATCTTGATGACCTGAACATTTTTTCTAACAATCGCCTGGATCATATACGCCACTTACAATAAGTTCTAGAGCGCTGCCACTAGAATGGCATTTCCTTGAACCCTAAGAAGTTAGTTTTTAGAGTAGCAAAGGGGAAAATTATATGACACATTGTGTCTAAAGGAGGAATAAAGATTGATTCAGACAAAGTTAAGTCTATCCAAGAGCTTACCTTGCCTACAAGTAAGACTGTTGTTCATTCTTTCTTCGAAAAGGTGAATTTTTTACAAAGATTCATTCTTGAGTTTGTTGAGAAGACTCGACACATTGTAAACATGATGAAGGGAAAGGCAACCTTTAGCTAGACTATAGAAGGCAATTCAACATTTGAGGATATCAAGACTGCCATTACCCACGCCCCAATTCTGGTTTGTCCAAACTACAACAAAGAGTTCACCATATACAGTTATGCTTTTAAATACACGCTTTCAACAATTCTTATTCAACAAAATAAAGAAGGTATGAAATCTCCCATTTATTTCATGAGTTTCCCTCTCAAATATCATGAGCTGAAGTACTTGAACATGGAAAAGCATGCATATGTAGTGGTGAAGGCAGTCAAGCATTTCCACTTTTATATCTTGAATTCTCACACTACTGCCTTGGTTCCTGATACCATGGTCAAATCCATACTAACTCAGTAGCAATTTGAGATGAAAAGAGGCAATTAGATTGCAAATATTGAGGAGTTTGATCTAATTATCAAGCCAACAAAGCTGGTACAGGGAAAAGGCCTATGCCAATTAATTGCTAATAACAAATTAGAAGAAATAGAGCATGAAAAAGTAGAGGTGGAAAACACACTGACAGTCCTCTTTATCTCCACCACAAATGAGTGGTATTCAGGTATTGCTCATTTCCTTACTTATGGTGAGTGTCTTGCTCACCTATCTTACAAAAAAAGGAGGAACATCAAGTTGAAAGCTACCAATTTTGTCCTTTGGGACAATAGCCTGTACAAGAGGAGCCTTGATGTAGTGTTCCTTCGCTGTGTGGATAAGGAGCAACAAAGCCAACTTTTGAAATCTTTTCACAATCTAGCTTGTGGAGGACATTTTTATGCTCTTGTGACTACCCACAAGATTATGTGGGCCAAGTATTATTGGCCTACCTTGTTTCAAGATGCATAGAAATGGGTAAGGAAATGTGAACTATGCCAGTAATTTGTTGGGAGACCCAAGTTAGTTTCCCTACCTCTCAAGCCAGTGGTCATAGAAGAACCATTCCAACAATGGGTAATTGATTTTATTGGAGCTATAAACCCATCTTGAAGTGCTAGACATGATTATGTCCTTACATCAACTGACTACTTCACCAAGTGGGTGGAAGCTATCCCAACCAAGCATGTTACTTTAGAATTAGTGTTTAATTTCCTCAAGGAGAATATCATTTCTAGGTTTGGGGTCCCAACCAAGATTGTCACAGATAACACAACTTATTTCATTTCCCAAGAGATCACTTAGTTATGCTTTTATTATGGGATCACCCTCTCCCACTATTCTGATTACTTTCCATAAGGGAATGGACAAGCTAAATCAAGTAACAAGAACTTGATGAATATCATCAATAAGCTGATTGATGACAACCAAAGGACATGTCATAAAGCATTGTTTAATGCTTTATGGGTAGATAGAATTACACCAAAAAGGTCAATTGGTATGTCTCCTTTCTAACTTTTTTATGGTATCAATGCTTTGATACCAATCACCTTGGAATTTCTAGCATTAAAATTGGCTAAGGCAATTGAAGATAAAACATATGAAAGCTCCATTGATAAGAGGATCATGTACCTGACTGAGCTGGATGAGCAGAGAACTATGGTGGTGGACTGAATTACTTCCCATCAAAGTCTGGTGAAGAATATCTTTGACTAAAAGGCAAAAATTATGATTTCCAGGTTGGAGATCATGTCCTGTTGTGCGACAAGAGAAGAGAACCAAAGGGGATGCATGGTAAGTTTGATTCTCTTTGGAGAGGCCCATTTATTATCCATCAGCTTAATGGTGAGAATATATTCCTATTGAAATATGAAGATGACACACTCTTTTCTCTACCTTACAATGGGCAGCATCTGAAGCACTTCAACTCTTGAAGTATCAGATAAGTTCCCCTGTACATATTTATATTTGTATAGTCTTTGTTTCTGCTTTGTGTTTTTCATTTTCCTTTTTTTTTTTAGCCTTTATTTTTGGATAGCATGACTCCATAGTGCAATGGCATACTTTAAGGCACTAGAGATTCTGGTTTCTACTTCCATCAGCGATTCCAACTGAAGGAATTTCCCCAACAGGAGCCAACTATTGTCCCCCAAAAATATCATTCATTTTTGGGACAACATGTGAACTATTTTGGTCCAACAGACCAAAATCCTCTCTCCCCTTCTCAAAAATTATTATGGGCATTCAAATTCTTCAGTATTCAAGCTTTTTTAGATTTCTACGAACTTTGTAGGCTTGAATCTAAGGACTCTATAGGCTTGAATCTACAAAATCTATAGGAAGGAATCTATGGACTCATTTCTATGGACTCTGCTACTTCTACAGACTCATTTCTATGAACTCTATAGGATTAAATCTACAAACTATGTAGATATGTTTCTATGGACTCAACATGCTTGAAATCATTAGGTTTAATAGGTTTAAAGGCTTATATAGGTTAGTTCAATCAAAAGAACAAGTTTCCAACACTTAGTCATTTTTAGGATTGGTTCAATACCTTGGTTCAACCAAAAGAGTTCATCGGCAAGTTTCTATGTAGTGTTTGAACCATTAAACTATTAAACCTTGAACCATTCTACTTCAATGGGTTTAATGGGTTCAATGTCATCAGCAAGAGTTAAGCACATTTGTCAAGGTTCAAGGTTTAACCGCTTTAAGGTTCGATGACTTCAAAACACTTATCAAAGAAAAGAAGGCTTGAACCATTGAACCACTTTAGTTCAAAAGGTTCAATGGGTTCAAAGGTTAAACTTCCAAATGGTTAAAAGCATTTGGTTCAAGTGGTCAAGTGGATAAGTGGAACACAAAAAAGCAATTGAACCATTGAACCAAAGTTGGTTCAATTGGTCAGTTCAATCGGTAGGTTCAAGGGGCTGCCCCAAAGCCAAAGGAAAAAGTTCCCTTGCAGAGGGTAGTGAACCAAACTGAATGCCCTTGCTGAGGGTAGTGAACCAATCCAATTACCATTGCAGAGGGCAATGAACAAAATTAGACAAAGAGAATTCCTTTAAAAAAGTGAACCAAGGACAAATAGCCCTTGCAAAGGGTAGGTGAGGAATAGATGGACCGTTGCAAAAGTCTGAAGGATATTTCTGGGCTTGAACAGTCCTTGTGGAGGGCATAGTTCTCTTTTGGGAAAAGATCACAAAAATTTGACTAAGGCAAAATGATTAAGGCATTTCCTTCTAACAAAATTATTGAAGTAATTCCTTTAGACTTTTATTTGAAGAAATAAGCTTGAAGCAAAGATAAAATCCCATTGAATGAAAGCCCGATGGAAAGCAGAGATAAGGCAAAGGAAGATTTCCTTCAGACAAATTATCTGAAAGAATTCTTTCAGACTTTTTGTCTGAAGGAAAAGTCTGCCAAAAAAGGGAAAACCCATCGAGGAAATAAAAGGCCGAAGGCCACCCGAAAGATCCTGAAGGGTGGGTACCCTTGTGGGAGGCTCTTGCCAGGGAAAGTGGACTATTTCTCAAGACCCCAAAGGGCAAATTCCCTCTGAGAAGGATCAAACCTCAAATTATAGCAGAACATGCCATGTGTTCCTCATAAAGTTGTAGTAGAAGCCACAATGTGTCCCTTATATTTTCAAAGTGGGAGCTGCAAAGTGTCGTCTACAAGGACATAGTTTGTAATAAATTTCAAAGTAGTGAAATGTGTCGTGTGTCATATACAAAGCTCATCAAAAACTACTAAGTGGCAACATCCATAGCTTCTTCCTTTTATTGAGTAAAGACTGTGGTGGGTCCCAGGTGAGTGGCTAAACTCAAGTGGAATGTACCACGTGTCATCGTCCGCATGAATCCAAAAGAATCTTGAATGTTTTTATAGTGTTTTTATGAGCTCAGTGAAAGCCACCATGTGTCATCTTCTATAGGACTCTTAAAAGGCACCCCAAGCCTCTATAAGTTTAGCGGATGCTACCACATGTCATCGCCTATTTCAAAGTCGAACATGCCATGTGTCACTTGTTGAGATGAATGGAAAGTGGCCAAAGCAAATGGGAAAACATGAAGGAATGGCTAAGGAGGATGATGGGCTCATAGCCATCAAATTCAAGGCAACCAACTAGCCATTGGATTTCAAATGATGATGGACCCTAACACATCAAATTTTTAGCAATGAAATAACTGTTGATCCTTGCAAGCTTAAGCACAGACCCTGTGAACAAATTTAGCGACCGGCCAAAGAGATAGCTCGAGAGCTCAAATTGCACAAAAAAGGGGAAAATATAGCTAGGAATGGGGGAATGATGAAGAAGGATCAAAAATATCCATGCATGAGATACATTTGTAGAAGGTGAAGTAGTTCACCAAGTGGACATCGAAGAATGTGGACATTCAATGACGCAGCCTATTTTCCTACATTAAGTAAAGTGAAAAACTATGAACACATAAGGAAACACATCAAGCATCCAATATTTAAGACCAACACCTGATTCTAGCATAGCCGATGGACAAAATTTAAAATGCATTAAAGGCATTGAATGCATCCTAACACATTTTTGTTAAATAAAGTGCCCATGTCTTTCTTGGATCATTATACATTGAATTCTCTCTTATTTTTTAGAATATAGATATATCTCTCTATGTTATCATAAACAAAAATCTACCCATATTGAAAGGCATTACTGAGACTTTGAGCTCAGATTATTGATCATATTTCATTATTTAAATAAGAAAACAAGTGAATTTTCAGACTTTGTGCTAGAATAGCTTGGTTGTTGGGGAATTTTTTCTTATGTCTCTTTCCTTAATACATTTTTGTCTATTTTAATTAAATACGTATAATTAGTGAAATTAATTAGGTAGGTGTCCTAAAGCCAGCTATGGAGAGACTTTGTGCCCCCACAATTGCATTTAGTGTGTTTTCTTTCTATTCTTGTGTAAAGGATCTTGGGATGACTTTGTGCCCTCATTATCCTTCGTATTATATTTCTATGTAAAGGACCTTGGGATGACTTTGTGCCCTCATTGTCCTTCATAATTCACTCTTTAGTAGTTAAGGTGGAGACTTTGTGATACATTTCATCCTGCTATGTTATTGTGCCCTGTTACAGTTACTTGTTACCACCTGAAAGGTTCCTTTTGTCTGCTAAATAACACTTTTGAAAGAAGAGGAGTGCTTTCTATCCTTTCATTAGGATTTCTCCTTTGATTTGTGAACCTCATCTCTAAAAAAAGAGATATATATGGTTTATCCTACCCCTGAGTGTTATTTTCTACTTATATATATAGTATATAGCTCCTGCATATTTATAGAGAACCTCCCCTTGATGAGAGGAGAGATTTGTCCCCTTTTAATGTAGTAAACTTGCACATCTGGCTGACCAATTTCCCTATGTTATGGTTGAAGAGACTTATTTTGCTCATTAGCTAGCTAATTAACAAAATATTCATCCAACATCACCTACTTTTGTTGATGGATGTTTTGTTCTGATTTAAGATGTCTTTTACCATGGTATGTGTGAGAAAAGAAACAATATTTGGGCTCATAAAATAAGTTCTAAGCACTTTAACAACCTTCAAGTGAGTGAAGGATTATTTTTCCATGATGGTGTAATTTATTGCAGCACCTTTCATAGATTTATTAAATAAATTTATTGGCTACTCATGACTGGCTTCATTCTTTTGAAATAAAACAAAAACAACAATGTTATGTGATGTAAAAGAGAAAAATTGAAATAGCTTAGTGTAATCAAGGATGGCCAAAATAGGGGCAAACTTTAGAGTTAATTTCATGTCATTGAATTCTTTAATGGATTTCTCCTTCCACATGATGGTCTAGTCCTTCTTTAGCATGGATGGAATAGGTAGAGTGATTTATTCAAAGTTGGACACAAACATCCTTATGAAATTAATTTTTCCGAAAAGGGATTGAATTCCCTTGTTGGACTATGAGATCGGCACATTGTCAATGGATTCTACCCTCTTGGGGTCCATGATGACACCATATTTGGACACTATATTCCCCAAAAACTTATCCTTTTGTACTCTAAAGTGGTAATTCTTTGGATTAAGCAAAATTTTGAATTTTTTGCATCTGATCAACACTTTCTCTAGATGCTCGAAATGTTCTTCTCTAGTCTTGAAGTACATATTAATATCATCTTGATACACAACTATAAAATTATTAATCATCCATACAAAATCAATGTCCATAGCTCATTAAAACATTGCACCAATATTCATTAGCTTGAAAATCATCCTTAAAATAGGTTGACCATATTAGGTAGGGGTTATTTATATTTTAAAGAATCTTTATTCAAATTTTTATAATCCACACACAAGCAGATGTCACCATTTTTCTTTCTCACAGGGACTAAATTTATAACCCATGATGAACACCTGATGGTAATAATTATACTACCAACCCTTAGATTTTTTTATCTCATACCTCATCTTAGTGGCCAATATGGGGTTAATAGGTATTTGTTTTTACCTGAAAGTCTTGATATTAGGCTACAATGGGATGAAATGTTAGAAAAAGTCTTCCCTATATGCTTTCAACATAGAGAAAGATCATGCTAAATAATCTTTGTACTTTCTTGGAATCTATATGTAAACTTTGTTCTCAGATACACTTAGGTGAGTACCTAGCCAAACCATCCTTTAATTCTCATGAGAACCCAAATTACACTGAATCACATCCTTTGAAATAAATGAGTCTCAATTCTTGATTCTATCTTCTCCATCAAAAGATGTTTGTAAACTTACCAATCCTCTAGGTAGCATGCTTGTATTTATATGGATAATGTCCTTCCTAAAGAAGGTTTCTTTTCCATTATAAACCTAAATCATAGATTCCTAGTTTATGAACTAATCATGGAACTCAACTTCATAATTTAGAAAGCTCTTAATTTGTTTATCATCATCAAACACTTGCTAGTGATGAACACCGTTTGGGATTTTAGACCTAACAAGCACCTCCACTTGAAACTGGTAATGAGGGCTTGTATTTACAATGTCAAATTCACCACCTAACCCTAAAAGTATGTCATATTATTCATTAAAAATTATATCATGATAATAAATATTTAAGGCATCAAAGAATTCAAGGAAATCCTAGACAACATTATGATATTATTTAAACCTATTTTTTGGTGGCATAAGCATTAAAAACTTGGTTTACCACTAGTTTAGAATCACCCTAAGAAATCAAGATTTTAATCTCATTTTCATTAGAAATATTTAAATGAAGCAAGAATTCCTCACCTCATACTTAGTAGTATTATTAGTGCACTCAAAAGGATATATGAAAATAAAACTTCAAATACTTACCATTGGGGGCATAGAATACAACCCCTACTCCATTCCCAAGATTGGAGCAAGCCCCATCAAAAAAAACATTTAAAATTATACCTTCACTATTAGGTTCAACATATAATATTATGAAAATCACTCAGGTGATGATCACCACTCACTATATTATTTCCTTGGAATTTTGGAAGGAAGTCCCTTACTTCATTTGAGACTTCATTAGGATAACATTCCATGTTATCAATGTTGATAGGCCTAAATTTGGGAACATGGAATGCAATACACTAATTATCATCTCAGTCCCTATGCCTCATGATTGGTTCAATTAGAGGTGAATCAAGAATAAATGATAGAGTGATGTGAGGGGGTGAATGAGTGGGGCTTGGTGGATTAAACTTAGGAGGGGATTCAACAGATTGAGAATAAACTAGATAATTATTAGGACTATAAGTTTTAGTGTGATTAAAAGAGATATGAATGTCTTCAACAATGGTGAGTTCAACAAAAATATCAAGATTATCAAGATATTGGCAATCTAGATACTATTTAGTAGCCAAATATTTCCATTCAACACGCTACCAAACTTGTCTCCCTGTTCTTTGATGAATACTTAATGGTGAAATAAGTTACCTGGATAGGTCACCTTTGAAATATGATCTCAATATTTCAAGCTTTACAAGAAAGAAAACACTCGATGCTGAAAATTAAGATATTTAAAGTAGGCACCAATCTTCATTGAACCCAAATAGTAAAGTTGGAATCACCACTATAATCATAATTGTAGAATATAATAGTTAACACATTGATTGTGATACATGTTAAAAACACATTTGTTGAATTTAATGATGAGATAAAAGGCAAAGAAACTAAAATATTTATAATAATGTCCAAAAGGGGAGAAATCACCTTCTAACATGCAATTTTAACAAATCTTTTCAATAAACTCAATAGAAGATAAATTATCAAATATTTTAATTCTTGTCACATTCCCAATTGAGTGATATGGTGTTCATGGGTAAGATAGTCCAAATGTTACAAATAACATCATAAAATATTTCAAATAAATTACTTATAGTAGTCTGTAAGTGTCCCTAAAAACACAAGAAACTAAGAATTCAATTTATATCCTTGTCAATGGTGTCAATAAAGTGTTTGTTCCCAACTATACACCTGCATCACTCGATATTGCATAGTTGAAGAAAATTGAAATTAAAGATGAATAAACCACTAGTATGGCATTATAACTAGGGAAAGGTTTGTCATATAGAATGGACTAGATGTAAAAAATGATTGAGATAGACCAATAAACGGTATGGTTAGCTCCCTCCTACTTCTAGCTTTGCTTGAACCAAGGTGAGAGGACCTGTGGGGTAGCTTCCTCACATGGAGATATTTTGAAATTCAACCTCCATGGGGATTTTTTTGGCTCAAGGAGACAAAAATGTGATCATGGCATAACTAAACTTGTTCAATCCACCAAGGAATGTTTTTCACATGAAGTGAACAAATACTATATATCACATCCAAGATATAGAAGAATAATGTGAAAGTGACTACAATATTCATTTGAAATAATTTTCAACAACATGGGTTGAATGAAAAAAATATAGTTCTGAGTCTTTAAATCACATGATGCACATGCATGTTATATAACTAAGATCTTATGTATTTATAGGCAAGTAATACTTATGATATGCAACAAGTGTGTATTATTTGTAGGGTGGAACAAGGTAGGACATCTCATTAATAATAGATATAGCTGGTGTGATGGTGGTTTTTCTTCAAATAACAAGGAGTTTTTCAACACACATGACATCACCTATTATAAATATGTAGGAAAACAAAAATTCAAGCCATAAAAACTACAATGAGTAATTTTCATCCATTAGTGCCAATGGAATGTAAATTCCCGAATGACCTCAGAAACCCTACAACATATAGTGAAAATAGTATCTAAAATACTCTTTCCTACTAAATTCATGAACCCAAGGTGCCCTAATGAGGTATTCATAAAAATATTTCCAAATCTCTATGAAAAAAGGGGTTTATAACACAAATCTATGCCTAAGATGACAAAAATACATAAGCATAAAGTTAGACATCCAATCAACATAACATGTAAAATATCTCATTGCATTTCATTAAGAGGATATAATAAAGAACTAAAAATATTTTCCATTAACTTGAAATAAAATATTACATTCACTAATGTTTCAAAATTATGCCATGGAGACAAGCATGGTGAGACTTCTCCATGTCGAACAGGGGAGACATAAACATGCTCTCAGATTTTGATATTGGATACACATTTGAAACGACCTTAGAAAGGGAGATAAGATCTACACACAACAGTTGATCCCAAAAAAATGTTGTAGAGCCTAGACCTAGAGAGAAAATGAAAAACCAAAAATAACCTCTAGATTAGAGGAGAACCCCTTTATTTATACATTTTATTCCCTTTTCTAATATGGGATTATTGATTGAAATTTGGAAACTTGCAAAGTAGCCCACCAAATTATACCAAGATGCTCCGAGCTAAAAAATATTCCTTCCCACACCTAAAATGTTCATCTATTTACAAGAAAAATCATTGATCTTACTACCTCTACAAGGAATGATGAATATTTTCAACAAACCCTTTGATTTTTTGACTGGATATTCCTTTTTACATGATCTATAAGGTGATATTTTGTGGTGGAGGCCAAACAAACTTTGTCATCATATGTAACTATCTATAGATGCCCTTGACTAGTTGCTTGCATAGATAGAACCTCATGGACAAATGCCTTTCCTCTCGTGAACACAAAAAAGAGACCATTACCTTGTGATGATTGCATTAAAATGCTCTGGTTATGGTAGATGTAGAAAATGATCGACAGTTCATCCATAAAATATCCTTTAGAGTATCCCACAAACTCTCTTCTACACTATGATTTTTTGCTCATCTATGAAATACCCATCAATTTTAGATTTTAAGACAATGTTTGTCATATAATGACATGTTACACTCCACATTAGGTCTAACTAGGCACTAATGGGGCTCAAAAGTGACTAAGCCACTTAATTTGATCAATCCTAACACTTGCCATATTCTCATTTCATCTTGAATCTAGATCAAATATGCACCATCGATCCTTTTGAACCTAGGATTAATGTAGACCATTGATTTATATTTATCTCATCATGGTTGTGATATATTTTCAATATCATGTTTGACCTAAACCCTTTGAAAATTATATTCTCATTTGCACCATCAATCTCCTGGATGCATGATTGACAACAAACCATTGATTTGCTTTGTCACTCATTGAGAGTTTGATACTAGTCCTTCTCATGTCTCTTTGGAGGATGTTTTACTTAATGACCTCTTCTCACCATTAGATCCATTAATAGGGTTAATATGATGGTGACACTTGTCACCTTCACACTCATCTCAAGGCTTTGTTAAAATCTTAGACCTATTACACACTATTGATCGAGATCTATATGATTTTACACATACCATAGATCATTTGGAACATGTTAAAAATTTTAATAGTGCCCCATGAGCTTGACACATGGAAAAATATCACTTATACTAAGTCATTTTCACTTTTCATCAATGATCACACACTGTCAGATCATCTTTCAATGCATTAACACACACCGTTTAATTATGATCTACTAGGTTAGTTGTGATTATCTATAAGTTAACTATGAAAAAAATGAAGTTAGAATTAAGGTAACAAAGAACATAATATAAAATATTATCCTAAGGTCTTAGTGTATAAATAAAAACTATAAATGATTTAGTATATGACTTCGAGGCTAAGTTTATAACAAAGGGACCAAGCATTATTTAGACACAATAGATAAAAGTACCAAGGGCCATGGGAAATAAAAGGTACCAAATAAATTTTTTAGAATAGGGCATATTCATGTTAATAAACATGATTAAATCTTATTATAAAATTTAAATTAAGTCCGTGTCATATTTAAAGTATTTCTATGTAAATTGCTCCCACCAATTTGAATTTAAATCAAAGGGCCTAAGCTAGGGCAATTGGAAAAAGGGTCTTAAGCTGCTTAGACATTAATTTAACTTGGATTTTCATAGACCAAGGGCTAGTAAAAACCAAATTCACAAGCTGTGTGACCTTTGATGAACACTTGAAAATAGGAAGTGGGCTAAAGAAATTACACATTTATACATAAAAAGGGCTCAATTTCTTCAGTTTAATTTGTGGCATCAACGTGTTGACCATTATGGCAAGATGAAGTGGAGTGGAATAAAGTTGAGAAGGATGTTGATGAGGATGTGGATGATGACAATTATAGTGATTGCCTTCCATATGCCTTAATATCTAAGTTGGAGGAGAAGGAACTGAAAACTATAAGAACATTTTCTTATTTTTGTGGATAATTTATTATTTTTATTGATTTAATCATTATTTTCATATGATTCTAACCACATACTTCCTCATGTAATGATAATTTTTGAGTGAATATGGGATTATATAAATGGGTATGATGAATTTATATTTTAACTATTACTTTATACACCCATGCAACATATATTATGATAAGGGTGGTTATCCATTTTGGTGTCTAGATAGACTAAATGCTCACTACCTTAAGATTCATGGTAGGCATCTAATTCTAAGGAGGCCTCCAGGTCATACCAGTAGTGGAAAAATAAATTTGAGGCTAAGGGAATACATTAATAGATAATCAAAATACAAGTCAATAAATAAAATTCTAAAACATTAGAGCATCATTAAAAGGGATATGATGGAAATATCATCGATGGTGAGCTAAAATGTCTTCCAATTATGTAAAATCAATGAGATATACTTAAATGATATTGATGAGATGATTATTATGTATTATTCCAGTGGAAATGTGGAATGAAAAAATAAACCATGTGTAAGGTAGATAAAGTATTATAAATAAATAGAGCAAGAAATATTAAGGGTGGATCAAGGGCATAGTCTAAGCAAAAATTAATATTATGTTAGATTCAATGTGTTAAATAGTTTACACACATGAAAATTTCAGGTAATTTTAATTTCATGAATAATATATATTCTATTTATGAAGTAATTACCCTCATAAATTCAGATATATGACCCTCAAACTCATTCTATTGATGATGATGAAATTAATTTGAGTAAGTACATTTTGGGGAAAGGGAAAAAGTTAACATTATGGTTATAGTTACTTTATATTTACATTTGTCCAAAAAAATTTAACTAATAATTTGTCCAAACAATTTTTTATTATAGTTACATTTTTCACAACATTGTTCTAAAATTCATTATTGGGCCTTTGTAGTAAACTACCATGGAGGAAACATGAGAGACTAAGATTATTGTATTTTCAAATGAAAATGCTATAAATTATGAGGATAATATGACCATTAGTTCCCTAACATGTAATTTATCTCTTCAACAATGTATAATTTTAGTTTTCACCCTAGTGCCAATGTGGAGTTGTATGCCTCAGGTTATGGCTATGAAGGTCACCATGTTATTCATTGAGTAGGGCCAGACTTGAGATGGTGTGCCTATACTAAATAACTATTATATCATCAATATATAGAGGGTTTTATATGAGGATATAAATCCACTATCCCTTACTACAACTAAGGAGAACACAATTTAAAATAAATTCCACTCAAATATAACTTGACATTATATTGATATAAACATTGACCGATGGGATCGACAATGTGAAACAATACTGATATCTTAATTTTATTGATTTAAGAATTTAAATCTACCATTTTTTATTTTTATGATATTGTATCTTATAATTTTTTTAGGATTTGGAAGATATAGGGACATGGTTTGTCAATACCAATTTACCCAAGTTGTTTCCATGCTAACACATCAATGCTAGAATCGTTAGAATACCAAAGATGTCCCAATACCCAAGTAGACGAATTGGTTGTCTATTATCTTGAGACAAAAATCATGTATCAAGGATCATAAAAAATTCATATCACATTTGTGTATCTCATATAAACACACGATCATATAGAGGCAACACACATGATATATGCATATTACCTATATTATAACACCATATAGATATATGGGATCAATTTCTTGTTCATATTTTTGAGGTAGGCTTTAAAAATATCACATCCCCATAGTTAGGATAATAATAAATATAGTGTATTTGTGATGATATTGGTCTATAATCCCCATAATCTCATGAAATTTTTTGAAGTGAATTGAGGTAAACAATTTCCATTAATAAATTTTTGTTAAGTCAAAATAAATTGTATATAATTTTATCTATTACTAATGATAATGATTTTATTATTATGATTCTTATTGAACTTGATATAAATTGAATGTTATATGGATTGTGTTAGGATAAATAAGTAATTATCTGGTCATAATTATGTCGATGCCCCATGTTTATATGCTCACGATGAGTTTTTAGAGATCATAGTAGTGTTTTAGACATTGTATCCACCAGTGGGAGTGGCATTCTATGATGTCCCTTACTTAGGGGCTCCTTTTACTAAGCAGAAGCTCTGATACCACTGTGATGTCCCTTACTTAGGGGCTCCTTTTTCTCCTACAAAAGCTCTGAACAACTGTAATATCCCCTTCAAACAGGGAATATAGAAACACAAAAGCTCTGAATAAAGATACGAATTTGTGTATAAATTCAAATAACAAGAAACCATAGTAAATCTCTTAACTGGAAAATCACTAATCTTATTATTGTCCAAATGGTTACAATAGATGTCATCAGTCATGCATAAAAGGAATATTCAGATACGGCCTTAAAACCCTGATTAACTTTTGCAGATCTGGAAATTGAGCTTAAATATGTGTCTTAGCTTGCTGTGTCGAACACACAGTCACCAACGTCGGTCAATATTCTACCGACATCGGTCTCTGTCAGTCCTTCACTACCGACGTCAGTCTCCAGTCGGCCGATGTCGGTCACTAGGGATCTCTTTTTGTCATGGTCGGTATCTCCCTGGATCTGTACAGACCTGTACGGACTTCATACGGCTGCCAATAAAGCACACCCTATCTGTTTTCACCCCTAATTTGAAGATATACAGTTCTAATACAGAATATCTCTATCTGTATAATTTATTGAATAACAACTAATAAAATAAATACCTGAATTACTGTGATAACTTCTATGTGAAGTTATCTCTCAAAATCCTTGAAATAATGTGATGACTTTTGTGTGAAGCTATCTCTCAAATCTGTGTACCTCTGTGATAACTTCTGTATGAAGCTATCTCTCAATTTAGCAATAGATTAGCTGATATTTCACAGCCTCTGAATCGCACACAATGAAGAGTTGATGTTCTCCATTGCAGATGGAATCCTGGAACCCTTGGGTCAGTCTTCACAGAAGAATTTCTTCAATATCAAAATCAATAATCAGTTCATGAATACAAACTCTCACCCATGAGAGATCCTTATACCCCTCCAAAGGTGTGCTTGCTAAAATTAGATTCCTCAAATTAGAACTTGGGGTTCCTAAATTAGAATTCCTCAAATTAGAACTAGGGTCTTAAAATTAGACCAATTCTTAAATTAGAATTGGGGTCTTTAAAATTAGACCAAATAATTAATTAATTAGTATCTAATTTAAAATTAGACCAAATAATTAATTAATTAATATCTAATTTAATAGTAGACCAAATAATTAATATTTGATTAAATCAATCAAATATTAATATCTCCCTCAATACATGTCGGATCCTCAAACCATCTGAAGCTGGTGAGTTAGGGAGTGATTCTGCACATGACCATATCAAAACAAGGGTGCTCCACTGCATGTCAAATATCCCTAAATAATAGGAGCTCAAGAAAATATGTCTGAAAGAGCCTGAATGAAAGCCAACTGTAGAGATTCTGCTAATCGAAGCCATGCCAAGCTCCATCAAGACCCTCTATCCATCCTCTCAGCCTACGAGGGTCGCATAATAGGCTGATCATCAAGTCTGACGATGTCCACTAAAAAAAGGGACATGACAATCCGCCCCTCTAGAAATTGCTTGTCCCCAAGCAATCTCGGAACAATGAACCACTCGATCCACCTGGATCCCAAATGTAGTTATGCTCTACACAGCTGTAAATCAATGCAAGTACTTGCAACATCATCAGAAGTAGAACAAAGAGAAACCCATAATCAAATTGGTGAATGCAACTCAACCAAACTCTAAGGGCACAACTGCCATAGTCAAGAACACATGAGAACCAAACTCTCAAAGCATCATAACCCAAGTAGAATGGACAACTCAAACTACCAATTCCATCTGCAAGAGATGGTGCCAATCCATCCCATAATGGATTGTAAGAAATTGAAGCCGATCTACACCTATGTGAAATAAAATCTTCTCTCTCTGGGTCAAAAGAAGAATAATGAGCATACCCCACCTCAAAATCCTTGTGAGGTAGCATAGTAGATAGGATCCCTATAATCTCCCCACCCAATTTGCTAATAACACTAGTACCTTGGATGAGAACACCTTCTGTCACCCTATGCAAATCTAGATGAACACCTACACTATCCAGCAAATACTCCATAAATGACTCTGTGCAATAAAAATTATATGTGGAAGCATCAACGTACTCCCCCACACACCACAACTGATCTCTCTATAAAGGTGGCACAATCAACTAGACCACACTGTCATCTGTGTGAGAAGAATCAATGTGGAGAGGTATCCCAAACTCATTAGAACTAGGTACTCCTAAATCTTGAACCAGTGTGTCAGCCTCAACAACATGTTCCTCAGCTACAACTATAGGAACGTACTCACCAACAACACTCAATGTACTAACCTCTGAGTCTGGGGCTGGTGAAGACCGTAAATGCTCTAACTCCATGGTCATCTCAGCCAAATGAAATTGTGACTCCTCATAAGCTAACTGCGTAGTCTCAAGAATCTCAGAAGTCACCTCTAGCTGCTGAGTAAGCTCACTCACCTTATCTTCCTCGACCAACAATGCATCATATGCTGTGCTACCCCACTCCATAAGATAATCTCTGTTGGTGACCAACTGCATATAATCCTGTCTCAGAATCTGGATAGCCTCCCATAAAGAGTGGATCTCTATCAAGGACAAATAACTACCTCCCTGCTCGATGCTAGTAGGAGAACCCCATCCATAAACTACTAACAACTGATGAGCAGCATCAAAATGCTTGCAAGCGGTAGCAATGTCTCGCTCACTAACTCTCAGCTGACTAGACACATGACGGTGCTAGCTAGATTGTCTCCTATAATCCTCCACTGATGCACGGTCCAAAAGAGTAGAATCAAAATGACTGACCTCTGTAATACTACCATCCATACTTTGCAAATCAACTTCAAAGCTCATATCAACATACGGAGTATCAACAACTGTAGCATCACTGTCTAACTCCTCCATACCAGAAGAAACTGCCGAAGAAACTAAGTCCTCAAAACTATCCACTGCATTCTCCTGGGTGTCATCTGCAAAAATCGGATCTTGGGACTCTGCTACAATCTCTGCCATATCTGAGAGATCATCAACACTCAGTGTACTAACATCTGAGTACACCTCTACACTCTGAGTGCAAACATCGTACTCATCCTCATCTAACTCTGAAGAGACTGTTGCTGAAACTATCTCATCATCACAATCTCTAGCTCCCTCGTCCTTTGCAACTAATTGAGAGTCCAAATCCTCATGACTAAGCTCGACCATATGTCTATTAGAATCCTGGGGATCAAATTTCATTGCCTCTATCTTGGGCTCTGAAGCCTCTGCCTTTGACTCCTCTAAACTATCATGCTGTTCAAAATCTTTGAATTTTGAATCCTCATAATACTCCCAGATTATATGATATGCCTTACCCTTAGGCCTCAAATGACAATTGTGGTTGGCATCATATGGATATTTGCAGTATAAGCAAAGCTTCCTTCGGCGTAGACCGTTAAGAGCCTCTCGATCCAAAGGTGGTGATGTTGGGTTGGCCTTTGAATCATTGTTAACAAACGTAGGCTGTATAGGCCTATCCGCGATCTTGGAATGGGTCAGCTGTGGTCTCTGATTAACAGTAGCACCCCTGTTATCTCCTTGCTCCCCATTCTGTCGAACATATGTGTTCATCCTCTCTACCAAAGTAGTGAGTTCCTGTAGTGTCTGATTCATCTGTTGTTGCCCTGACATCATAGCACGGTGGAATTCTTTGGTGTCCTGATCAACATTATACCTGTGGCCCCAGCGTGGGCTACCATCATGTCTATAACTCATGATGATTGGCTGCTGTTATATAACTTGAGTGCCCAGACCAATCTACCTAAAGTACCCAACAGGATGGCAGGACATAGCTCTGATTTGCCCAAACTATCCAACAGGATGGCAGGAATTTTGTTCTGATACCACTGTAATATCCCCTTCTAATAGGGAATATAAAACATCAAAAGCTATGATACCACTGTAATGTCCCTTACTTAGGGGCTCCTTTTTCTCCTACAAAAGCTCTGAACAACTGTAATATCCCCTTCAAATAGGGAATATAGAAACACAAAAGCTCTGAACAAAGATACAAATTTGCAGAATAAATTCAAATAACAAGAAACCACAGTAAATCTCTTAACTATCAAATCACTAATCTTATTATTGTCCAAATGGTTACAATAGATGTCATCAGTCATGCATAAAAGGAATATTCAGATACGGCCTTAAAACCCTAATTAACTTTTGTAGATCTAGAAATTGAGCTTAAATATATGTCTCGACTTGCTATGTTGAACACACAGTCACCGACGTCGGTCGATATGCTTCCGACATCGGTCTCTGTCGATCCTTCACTGCCGACGTCGGTCTCCAGTTGGCTAATGTCGGTCACTGGGGATCTCTTTCTGTCGTGGTCGGTATCTGCCTGGATCTGTACAGACCTGTACAGACTTCGTACGGCCGCCAATAAAGCACACCCTGTCTGTTTTCACCCCTGATCTAAAGATATACAATTCTAATATGGAATATCTCTATCTGTATAATTTATTGAATAACAACTAATAAAATAAATACCTGAGTTACTGTGATAACTTCTGTGTGAAGTTATCTCTCAAAATCCCTGAAATAATGTGATAACTTTTGTGTGAAGCTATCTCTCAAATCTGTATACCTCTGTGATAACTTTTGTATGAAGCTATCTCTCAATTTGGCAATAGATCAGCTGATATTTCATAGCTTCTGAATTGCACACAATGAAGAGTTGACGTTCTCCACTGCAGATGGAATCATGGAACCCTTGGCTCAGTCTTCACATAAGAATTTCTTCAATATCAAAATCAATAATCAATTAATGAATACAAACTCTCTCCCATGAGAGATCCTTATACCCCTCCAAAGGTGTGCTTGCTAAAATTAGATTTCCTCCAATTATAACTTGGGGTTCTTAAATTAGAATTCCTCAAATTAGAACTAGGGTCTTAAAATCAGACCAATTCTTAAATTAGAATTGGGGTGTTTAAAATTAGACCAATTAATTAATAATTAATAATTAATTAATATTTAATTTAAAATTAGACCAAATAATTAATTGATTAATATCTAATTTAAAATTAGACCAAATAATTAATATTTGATTAAATCAATCAAATATTAATATCTCCCTCAATACATGTCAGATCCTTAAACCGTCTGAAGCTGGTGAATCAGGTAGTGATTTTGCACATGACCATATCAAAACAAGGGTGCTCTGTTGCATGTCAAATATCCCTAAATAATAGGAGCTCAGGCAAATATGTCTGAAAGAGCCTGAATGAAAGCCAACTGTAGAGATTCTGCTAATCGAAGCCATGCCAAGCTCCATCAAGACCCTCTATCCATCCTCTCAGCCTATGAGGGTTGCATAATAGGCTGATCATCAATTCTAATGATGTCCACTAAAAAAAGGGACATGACACATTCCCACTGGGTTGGGATATCCATTGTGTTGCCACCAATATACCCTAATTGAACATCAATGGGTGTTTGATTATTTTATAGTAATGGATGCATATAATGGTTCAACCTAAGTATTATTAATTATGATCCATCTATTAGTTGTGTCAAATTTAGTATTCTTCTTAAATTTTTATAATACTTAATATTTGAAAACATTACATCCACTTTGTGACTTTATATGTTATGTTTTATACTTTAGCCAGAGGGTATTGAGTGAAGCTAAGGTGGGGAGTGTGTTCATGACCCCATAATGAGTTTTTATCTAAAAATATATGTGAACCATTAGTTTTACTTATTATTTGTTCCTTATTTTCATAGATACTTCTTTTTACATTTCTATAATAGTCAATATTACACAACTTCACATCCACCTCATTATTTTATATGTTTTTTTTTTAAGTGTAATGGGGCACAAAAGAGACATGGTGGTGATGATGATGATAATGAACCCCACAATGATTTTATCCCAATAAACTTACAAACTAGTTATATTTATTTGTTGTTTCTTTATCTTTATTTTATGTATCTATGAATTAAGTAATGTTGTGGTCGTAAATATTGTAATTATCATGTATTAAAATATTTTGCATTGAAACATGTTGAAAAAATGTTCACATGTACTTATAGAATCACATTGATATGTAATTATGTTCATAGGTAACTATTTTCATGTGCAATCAATCATGTTTACATTATTATTATTATTATTATTATTATTATTATTATTATTATTATTATTATTATTATTATTATTATTATTATTATTATTATTATTATTATGTTATAATAGTTAATGATCATGTGCACATGTTCACATGTCACTATGTATGTTGACAAGTAATCATGGTAGGATGGAGTGATATATAGGATTTGGTGCATGACTTATCCATTTACCATCTACTTCTATCACTTCATATCTTTATTTATTTAGGAAACTCACAAAACACTTCAATGAATTTCTATGGATCCTAGTTCAAGGAGGAGTAATAAAGAGGGATAATATTTCCCCACTTTAATAAATCATATAAAGCATTATAGAGGTATGAATTGATGGTTTTATGTGTTTTTAATAGTCTCATGTTTTTATTCAATATAAGCTATACAACACGAGCTTGTCTTCATTTTAATCTTGCATTTTTAGAAAAAAATGAATTCATTTCTTGCTCTTTCTACATTTTTTTCCATGTTGGAATGGAAGAATGAAAAATTGGTCTGTTTCTTTTCAATTTTTAGATTCTAATCTCATTTAGGTTTTATGAAGATATTTGTGCCTTTCATGAACTCATAATCACCAATTAGTAGACCTACTTTCTTATTTAGATTTTGAGATAATGAGATGCCTTTTATGAATTCATAAGTGTGGATCTATAAGGTTAAATAACCTTAGTAAAAAGGTGGGATGTAGACTTTAATGAATGATAGGTTTAGCATATTGATCTATTCCTATTTTTAGTAATTCTAATTCTAAGTTTGCATCAACCAAAGTTTTTATTTGAAAGAGTTATGTTTATGTCCCAAATCCTTTAAGGCTAATAATTTAAAAAAATGTCAATGTAGGATCATTTCAAACTAATAATGGTATATATAATGTCACGTGCATCTATAAATACTTTGATTGCATTGATGTCATTTCACAAAAATCTAATTATATTGCTATGGATGTAGATAGTAAGTGGATGGGTATGATTATAGCTAGATGGAAACATATGTAAGGATGTTTAAGGACCGTTATTTTTTGTAATGTTATTATTTGATGGGAATTGATCTACCAAAATCACCAATCTAATGAAAATAAGGAACTGTAAGTGTTATAATATATTGCATGCTAGTATACTTCTACTTATATCTTAGTTAGACCTGATGTTTACATTTGTCTTTTATACCAATAGTGTCACTTGTAAATGATACGCTAGATATTTTTTGTAAGGAATACTAATTTACTATTATACATATTTGAGACAATGCTAGGTTACTATCATAGTAGTCTTTTGAATACTAACACACATAAATAGGTGAATTCTTACTAGGTTAACATGATTGAATGGAGAAACCCCTTACTTATAACTTAAATAAGTGTTTTTTTGAGGAAATGAATGCTCACTAAATAGTGGATACACATTAGACTTTACTCACTAAGGAGGAGGAAAAACATGGGAGGTTAACCTTTTTTGGTAAAAAAATATGCCATGTATTTAGAAAAAACTAAAGTTAATTTCCTCTCTTTATTATTTATTTAATTTCATTGATCTATAAGCCACAGAGGGTAAATTCCCTTGGATTCACTGAAATCAAAATAAATAAGGTATGAGTAGTAAAATGCTAAATCCTATAAAAATTGTTTATTATTGTTGGTTGTCAATACTACACTTTTGATATACTAGTGAGTGAAAAGAAGATGGTGAACGCCATACACTAAATGTTCTTTCAAAAATTGTGTTTATTTTTTTTGAATGCTATACTATTTCTTAGGATAAAAATAAACATAAGTCATGTTATTTTGATAATCACAAGATACTTCTAGATTAGAGACTATCAATGTTATTCATGAATCTTGGCACACATAGTGTTGTGATAATACCTAATATAATCAAGTATTGAAAATGTGGGATTCTAATATTGTATACGTATAATATGCTTATTGTATTTAACTTACCCTAGTTAGTAGATATTGATATATTAAAAAATAATATATATCTATTGTCTTACTTATTATGTTGTATTTTGTATATACTAAATGACATAGTTTACATGTGTTATAAGCTTGTTATGCTATTTTTTTCTTATGTAGTTTGTATTTATATTGAATGTTGTTATTAAATTAGTCGTGTATTGTTGTATAGGTCAAGGATAAATGAGTATGACAATGTAGTTGGTCAAATGATAGAAGATGTGGAATAGATTCTAACAAGGAATGAGATGTGAGGGCATTATGTTAGTGGTATATTATTCTAGGATTAATATCTCATTGATTATACTTCAAATCAGTTCTCTCACAAGGTAAATATAATTTTTGAATGACATTATTCAAAAACAAGGACAACCATTCATAGGTTGGAATGACCACTAACAAAAAATAATAGGGTTTTGGATATTTGGATAGTAGACAGTGAGGCACTACATCGTATAAATCTTGCACTCAAGGGCAAGAAGTTAAAACTTCAGAAAAAGTGTGTCAATAATTATACTACCAATCCATAAACAAAATCACTTTGTGACTATAGGGATAGATAGTGAATGATGTTCACATAGAGAATAATGGAAGTTTGAGTATGATAACATGTGTGTGCAAGTCTTACATATGAGTCTAAGTACTAGTGGAATTTTGAGGATGAAAAATGAGGTTTATTTATGCACTTATGCTTTTGGTAATGATATGTTATGTACACTTATGGAATTGTACATAAATCTTGTCCAAATATTGTAAAAGTGAAACATAATCATATCTCATGAATTATTCATCAATCCTTGACAATAGAAAATTACTAATGAAGGATGTCACTACCATGTAATTTGTGCATCTCTTTGTAATGAGTGAAGATCATGTAAATCCAACAGTTGCCTTCAATCTGGGTCTTTTGCACTATATATGACGTATATTGTATGATATCATTATCCCGAAGTGGCTACATTGAATTTTTTGAGACAATCATTTTGCCATTAAGATGGGTTAAATAGAGCTATGGATCAAAAGTTAGGGCCTCCAAAAGTTTGGCCTCCTTTTCGGCATTATTTATCCAAAAGTTTGGGTGAAATAAATGTGCTTAAAACTTGAATATTGTCAATTCTAAGAGTGTGTATATATTATCTAGCTTACACACTTTTATATTGATAATTAATTTCACTTGAAAGGGACACATTTACAATGGTTTCAAATTATTTTGAAAAATTTATTACGTTATAAGCATCAAAGATTTCTTATTTTCTTTATTCTTAAAAATGATAGTTAACTTTGTCACTAAGATTGTGGTGTAGCGGTTAAAGTATATGCATTGTCATAGTGGCAACCCATGTTCAAATCCCACCAATGTTTAGGTGACCCATAATATGGGATGTATATTAGCAGATTGACATAGTAGAGGTATGGAAGCTAGAATCCTACTTGTATTCCAAATCAGTTATGGGCCCATCAATCCCATAATTATCATGTATTTTCGAAACAAAAAGATACCTAATTCTTAAATTACAAAGTGGATGAATACAAGATGCTTATTTATTAAATAAAAAGAACAACACACCCGTAAGTAAACAAAAATAAACTTGACAATATATATTTGTTTGAAATTAATAGAATTCAAGAGTAGTAACGCAAGTTTTAAACAAATACATAGTGTAAAATGTTCTATATGTCTGCAAATGTACTCAACATATGTCATTGAAGCATATTAAAATGCGCATACAAGTGAGTGAAATAATATCATTGAAAGAATCAGCATAGAAGTGACAGATATAATATCATTGCAAGAATCAAGGGAGCTTGTTTGAGCGCCACAGCACAATCTAATTAATAAGAATGAATAATAGTTAAGGGATATTGAAACAAATGATAAAATTTCTTAAAATATAAATCGGTGATGAAGATGGCTGGAGGTTTTTATAGATTCAAAGTTGAAATAAGAATATGCATTTCAAAAATCACACAAACAGGTGTTGCACCCATTGTATTTTTATAGTGCTTTGCGTATCTATTTCAAAGGGTCATTGTTCTACAACTGTAAAGTTGCCATTGATAAAATGATATTTGTATATTCTATAATTAGTTACGCAAATCATGTTTTTTCTTTTTTTTATCCTGGGCTTTATTTTAATTTTTTAATTTAATTGTGTCGTAAAACACAATCAAACATAGCAAAAAAAGAAAAAAAGCCTTACTATTATATCAAAAACTACAGGATCAACATCCCCGTATAAATCTTTTAATACAAACAGCACAAAGACATTACATTGTTAATTTGAGTGTTAGGCTTTACATTCAAGAAATGAAAAAATCACAAGAACAAACCCTGAGAAACACATGCTATGACTCTAGATGTTCATAAATCATGCCGAAAACAGCATCACTCCACAATCTATTCTTCTCCACGTGGAACAGGCTATATGAAATACAAGCAGCAAAAACCTGGCAATAAATGAACAAACGCAAATATAAAGCTCGAACACACATGCATATATAAAGTTCTAACAACTTTTGCATGCAGTCACGTTCATCGATTAAGGCTTTCAACAGCATCAACCGTGTCCTATTCCTGGACTATGATCTTCCTAATGAACCATATTGGGTGTTGTTTAATTGTTTGCCATCCATCATATATCCCCTCCTCCCTACGTGTTGGCCTAATATTTACATCTACCGCGAACTCCTTATAGCTTTGTATCTCTGTCTTATGAAAAACCGAGATTATACTGAGCTTAGGTGAAGGAGCAGGGGCAAGATTTTTTATTGGAGCATTGAATGCTTTAGTTGAGCGAGCATCAGACACCAGCGTAGCCCAAACAATGGACGAGATAAAAATCATGAAAGCAACTTCAGTTTTCACTTTGCAATAATAAGAGTCTGTTCAGATAAGATTATACAGGGAAAGATATCTACAACTACTGTAGCGCTTCTAAGGCCAAATAGCTGATGGACATGAGAAACAAGCAATTGATGTATTTTTGGTAAGAGTCGAACGGAGTATATACCGCAGGTCTCTTGGTGTATAAGACAATAATATGCTTACTATCGTTACTAAACTGCTTTGAATATTGCAGATTCTTTGGACTCAACAGTTCTATATTTTGAGGAGTGTCAGATTTCGAGCTGGGAGGCGTTTATATTCTATGAATATCCGTATCAGGTTGCCCCCGGACCGTACTTGTCAAATGTATTTTTCTATACTTTCACAGCCTAATGATAAATGAATGCCTCACGAGTTAAAAGTGATTCCTCTGTTATTTCTTAATTTCTGTTATTCCAGTTTACATTTTCTCCCACCGTATTCTTATTTTAATTCCAGTTTACATTTTGGCTTTTGGGTTCTTCATTCGGTACGATTCCACTTTATGTTTTTTATTCTTCGTGTTAAACAGATTTTTATATGAAGATCATTTTAAAAATGATACTTTTTCTTTGAACAAATTCCAAAGTTTATTATTTGCTTAACATTGTTTTTAAAAATTTTCAGTTTTGTAGTGCGTCTCCTAGTTTATTAGCTGCTATTAATCAAGCTGTAAGTTAGGATTGGACGTGCGTATTGTGTTATATTATTAGGTAAGCTGTGACTTGCTTATTGTGTTATTATAGATAATTTGACTCGTGCTTTGATTAATGTTGAAGTTTTCTTCTTGTTATTTGTAATATATATTGAGTAAATCAAAAATTATATTTTATGATCAAGATCTTAATTAAAATAATTTTGATTATACAGTATTGTTTTATTGGAGTATTATGTTATATAGAAATTTTAATTATTCATAAATAATTTATATGAAAATATAGACAATTAAAATATAGATGATAAAAAGAGTTGATAAAGAGAAGCTTTGATTCTGTCAAAGAATAATAAAAACCAACTTCACATGCAACAAATCTAACGACAAATGTTTAGTCATCCATTAATTGTTAAGTGTGAAGCCAAGTTTAAAGTAGTAAGTAGTGTCACCCAAAAATTAAGATGTCCATCAGATATTAAATTTCTATACATTTAAATATTTTATCTAGTAAAGTGAAAATGAAAGAAATTATAAAAATGATAAATTTGGGTTGCATCTTTAAAAAAAGTTTTATAACAAAAGCTGAAACATATTGAAATATATAATTTTTTATGATTTATTGCCTAGGTTGCATTACTGGTATTGGTTAAATTGGTGTACTTGTGCTCTTATTTTATTTAATCAAGGTAACACCTCAAGGTCTATAGGTACCTTCCCTTACTTCCTTGTACGGGATGACTTGTTCAATCATGAAGTTCTAGTCCAAATTTGTAAAGTGATTAAAGTCTATGTCAACAATAAGGTTAATTGTCAATCTTCTATTTTCCTTTGGGGAATGTGGTGCATGAGCTCATGTCATAGGTTCAAAGGGGGTAGTTACATCTAGCACATCTCCAATGGTCAAGTTTTGAAGGGACCCCGAGCATTCACCCATCAACCATGGAGCTTGTTCTAAGGCTTCAAGGGTTCCTTCCTCTGGGCATGGATTCCTTTCAAGAGATCCTTCCCCATGCCCTTCCTAATTGTTATGGGTTATCTTAGAACCTTTAGGTTCCATATATTCTATCATTTTGTGCCTAATCTTGTTATAATCTTGTCTTCTAAGCTATCAGTTGTCAATCTTCTTATCTCCTTCTATTTTGCCTTACCTACACATCCCCTTTTTCCCCATTTCACTACTCATACATGAGATGACTTTAGCTTTTATCCTCACTATTTTTAAGCCATAATCTAACATTAGCTTCTTGAGTTAGGTGTGGAGTTCTTTCATAAATATACCACTAGACTCATAGAAGAACAGGTACTCTAATTATTTAGGGTAAGAGTACATCAAGACTATGAACTCAATTATATAGTTGTTAAGTACCCCTTCCCACTATTTATTTATGGATCTAGTCTAGGTGGTGTCTAAGTTATTAAGACTCGCTAGGCATTCTTCCATCCATTTGAGGTGATGTGTTTAAATTCGGCTTCTATGGGTTACATAAATAGCCAACTAGAATTATATTTGTTCTAGTAGTTCACAAAAGAACACCTCGTATAGGGCATCATACAAGTGGTTCTGGACCCACTTCCTTAGGTTCTACCCTTTATAAGTTAGATGCCTTAGTGAAAATTTGTATTCCACTCATTTCAATAAACGCTCAATGTTGTTGAGGGAGAGTCAGAGCATTGTCCTAGTGTACCATTATGATAACAAAATTCAATAAGTTCTGAAAATGGAACTAAAATACTTTAGGAAACTAGGCTTTCTATTCATGGGCCTAGTCACAAACTTACCTAGTTGTCCAGGTCAGGTTTAGGCTTTTTATAAGGAGGTAAAGGCCTTGACTAATCATAAATCACTCAACATTTAGCACTCACCTACATTGGCCTCAATATAGAAAAGATGCAAGCCTTATATTCTCACCTAAAGCACAACAGAGAAGGGACTAGGGTCTACATTGGGTTAGGTATTCTAGGATGCAACTCTATTCTTTAAGGGTCTGGGTTAGTGTAATGATGGTTGTGCATTCGTAGGTGTAGTCATTAGGTTTCATATGCTATGAAATTTAGGTTCTTAAGGGCCATTAGGGTGTTGGGTTAAGGGACTTAGGCATGTTCTTATGTTTAGGCATGGGTTTCATTTAGGGTGTATGGTCCGGTCCTTACCACACTTGCCACATTTTCTATCATAGGTGTAGGTTGATGTCCAACTAGTCTAGTTAGAACTTCTCGAGAACTCAATCACACATTCAACAAAATACCATATGGAATCAATAATCATTCAAAGACTTAAAGAATTTATTTCATAAAGCAGTTATGAAAATCATTATTTATTAATACATTAAATAAAAATACATTCATAGTCCATATAAAACTGAGCATAAGCTCTAATTTACCTGTTGTAACCTCAAAGGCTGATAGGCGAGCTTGGGCACTACAAAGGGGAGATTTACAAGAATCTTGAGCTACTTATATATTTTAATGGAAATGACATAACATCAATTCTCCAAATATTTTCTATTCCAATTCAGCTTCTTTCTTCAACTAAACTTAGCTTCTTTTTATATGCTTCATAGAATCCTAAGTTCATGGGGAATAGAGCACCACGATTGTTGAGTTGGTGCATGAGGAACACATCCCACCACCTCCAATACACTTTGCCTTTAATGTTTTATTCTTTTCCCATGTGCCTATTACAAAATTCTATGTGATTCAAAAGGGTCTACTTATCTTTAATACCTAGTTATTGTCCCATGCACCTGCTTCCTGATGCTGCTTGGAGTTGTTAGCCACGAGCTAGCTGGGACCACTAAAATAAAAAACAACAACCATTCCCCATTATTACCTTATCCCTATGATTTTATTGATTTGGAGTGGATCCACTATTTAGCATGAAATGTGACCCAACAAACTCAAATATATTAATATCATTCTAGATGGAACAAAAAGTATTAATCTTGACAAATTTTATAGGAAGAATAATAATGGTAATTAATTTGAGGAAGAATAATGAGAGAGTATAATTTTTAGAGGATTATAATAATACACAAATTAAGTAGAAAGCACTATCTAGATCCTAAATACTCGATGAAGAATATGATAATGACTAGGTAAGCTTCAAATATTTTTTATGTAAAACCTAAAATGTGTGTGTATACATACATATATACATATAAATATGTATATGTATATATATTTATATATTAAAATTTAAGGTTTTCAAAATGTTTATAAAAGTAAAAATATATAAGAGAAATTCTAAAAATTAGAAAAATATTAAACAAATTTGATTTTTTTGAAATATTAAGGAAAAATTAAAAAAAAGGAAAAAGAAAAAGAAAATAAAAAATGTGACAAAAACTAAGCAAAATTCAACCAAAACAGACTTCAAAAAAATATAAGAAACATTTTAAAACTGAAAAAAACTCGAAAAACAATATCTTTTTTTTTTAATTTTTGTTAATTTTTTTGGACGTTTTTATTTTTTCTCATTTTATTTTAAATTACATCACTCAAATGTTTTTATTATTAATTATTATATTTTTTTGAATTTTTTAATAGCTTTTCAAAAAATTCCTTAGTTTTGGTAATATTTCATTAAATTTTTCATTTCTTTATGTCCAATTTTTTCATAACTGATGTACGTTATAGTTAGTAGAGGGTGTTAATGAACACTCTAGGGTAACTCCAGTAATAAAAATTGAATTTTCAACCTATATGAGAAGAAACCAAAACCCATAGCCAACTATATTATCTGTGCAACCTTTAAAAATTTTAATTTTCCCTAATTCAGACCAATTTCCCTATTTCATATTTTTTTAATTTTCACTATTATTTTCATTTTCCTTGTTTTCTAATCTATCTTAATTTAAATTACATAATATGACTAGGTACATTTTCTAAATTTTTATAGTTAAGGAGATAAATTCTAAGTCAGGGAAAACTTGAAGCATTATTAAAAATTAATACAAATTGGGGATATTAAAAAATTGTAATATATTTACTAAAAAATAATCTACAAATGGAGGAAATTTCAAAAAAATGATAATTAAATAAATAAGTTGTAGAAATAAGAAAAATAAAACATTTAGTTAACGAAGTTATTGATGGAAATGTGACATTAAGGATGAAAATTTAAATTTAATTTTTTGGGTTAAAGGTGCCTTTAAGGTGAATTAATGACAGTTTAATTTTCAAAACTAAATCATTGAATAATTATGATTTTAAGAACTATCTCAATTATTGATATTTTAAAAAAATAATCATTATAGTGAAATAGTCAAATCTATCATATTTTGGTGATAAAATAAGAGCCCTAAAAATTCATGATGAGTAGAGGACCTTATCTAAAACCTTACTGAGTATGAGGTTGGAAATTTTATTTAGGTGAAAATATTTTTGAAGAATTTGATTTATCAAAATAAGGACTAAAAATGATCATTTGGTTATTTATCCAAAAATTGTTATTTGATTCCAAACTGTCCATTTTAGATTATTGAGACAACCTTCTCAATTCCCCATAATTTAACATGAAAATTGGATTAAATGATTAAAATTATATATTTTTAAATTGAAAAATCAAGTAATAAAGAATGGAGACAATCTACAAACCATGTTGAAAATGGAGTTCATGAAAAATTATGACACGTCTCTAAGTCTATTCAAAGGTTGAACCTATAGATTAAAATGTTGAAAAATAACCATTTATTACATTAAATACTCCAAATTATGGGATCTCGATTCTCAAAATATTATCTAACATCTGATAAGAAGCTAGGGTCTAGCTCTAGATTTTTCTCTAACTTTAGTTATGGCTCTTTTTTAACTATATCTTGTTTGTCTCACATAAATGAGGGCTTACATAAGTTCATTATATTGTTTCTTGGAGTTTTGGGTAATGTCTCAAAAAATGTAATTGGTAATTAAGTAAGATAGACATACAAAATTGCTTTATCTCTTAATATGGGTATAAATGTTCCCTATAATATCTTTAGGAGGTCTATACAATGGTTGTTGGTCTTTAACTATTACTCCTATGATGTCAAACATAAATACTTTGATTTCTAATTTTTTTCTCCTTTATAAGGGGTTTAAAGCTTACAAGATTTAATCATTGTCTTTCATTACAATATTAATCCTTTTATAGTTTTTCTAAGGCCATTGATTTATGGCTTAAGGCCTTATCCATTTTTCTTAGGGTTATGTATTCAAATATTCTTGGAAAATGTCTTATATTTTTTATTTTTAGTAATAAATACAAAAATTAAGGGATAAATACAAACTCTTGTATTCTGGTTGAAAAATATGGAATAGCTTGTAGTCCAATCTTTAAAATAGGCCATGTGGGGTGAAGGGGTTGATCCAAAAACAAACTCCCATTCATTAACTCATGACAAGGATTTTTTGTGTGTTTTCATTGATATTTAATCCCATTTTATAGGTTATAAAAATCAAAACTTGTTTAAGAGATAAAATTCATCCTTTCTTTAAGGGAAAATGAGAAAAACCATCAAAATGGCAAAGTTGGGTTGTATCTTAAAAAATGAAATCATATAATGAAATTTTAAAATCACTGACTAGGTGAAAAATTAAATGGAAGACATGACTTATTGTAAATAATAAATGTAAAGATAACATGGATGCTTCCCTTCAATTAATTTTATTTTAAGATTTGGAGGACTAGAAGGGGACTATTCCACATTAATTAACTCTATTAAATAAAATGATAAATAAAGAAAACATATTACATAAATTATTATATTTCATAATTATTTAGATTGTACACTTCATTGGTGGCTGACCTCATCCCTCCCATATAAATTTTAACTTATTTTGGATTGCCCCATTCTATTCCTCTCAACATACTATGAACACAACATTATTGTACAGCTATGGAAAATCTTGCTATTGCAGCTTGTTACAAGTTTTAGGGAAGAATCTATCCAAATTTAACATTAATTCTATGTTTAAATCTCTATTGTATTTAGAGGTAAGTGTGAAGGTGACTATATAAATGCCAACCCCTATATCTACATGTGTAGCAATTAAAAATCCTAGTAGTGCCCCCAAATATCTCAAACCTATGATAGGTATAGATATGGATGCTATAATGGTGTCAATAGGTGGAAATGGTGACCATGTGGTGGTGAAAAAATTTATACCTAAGATTATTCTATTAGAAAAATATTTTGTATTGAATATCTAGCTAAAAACTAAGGTGTTGGTAGAGCCAATCAAATGACCCTGTCTTGCTAAAGTAAACTCTAGGAGTAGGTATGTTGGGAAGTTGTTAGTCCCAGATAAGTCTATTACCTTAATCTTGTTATAGGAGACATGTTCATGGAAAATTTAGAAAGTGAATATAATCTCATGAAAAAATAATGATGTGTCAGTTTTATAATATTTGGTTTTCCCTCCCTGATCTGCATGGCTGGATAATAATGAACTAGAAACTAAAAATGGAAGGTAATTTACATATATTCGCTTACACCAAAGGTCTATTCATAGTTATTTTATTATATTTTAGTGGATATAAATGTTATTTTTTAGAATTCTAGATGGTCTTGGGACCAAAACTTTATGTTTTTTAATCCATGGTTTCCAACATTTGTTCAACTCAAAGACACCTTTGACATCCAACCAGTTTGGGTAAGGTTTACTTATTACCCTTCAATTTTAGATAAAATACTTTTTTAGAGGTATTGGTAACTATTTGGTTGATTATGTTTCAGTGGATTTAATTAATTAAGGTTAGTATCATTCTAATTTTTTTTTATGTTTTATAATCTAAAGACCTGTGTTGATTTTCCTGAGAGTATTGACCCAAGGGTTGAAGATCATATTTGGAAATAATCTCTCAATTATAATAGTTTTCCATTTAAATGTTTAAATTATTTTGAAACAAGGAATTTGGTCTTATCTTGTATATTTAATAAGTATAGAAAGGGATTTTCATTGTGGAAGGATGCCCTTTTAGAACGTAACCTTGTTGAAAGGTACTTTGAGGGGAGTGATTCTGATAAATTTAAATGAAGACGAATCAGAGAAAAAGGTGGTAGTATCCTCTTTATTTGAAATTAAATTTATCCCTAGAGTGTAAAAGGTAGATCCAGTAACTTTAGTGAAGAGGGAAGGGTTGGATACATCTTGGGAAACCTCTGATCAATTTATCTCTAGGGAAGTAAACCTAGAGATTGAAATCCTAATGGTAAAACCAAAATAAATAGTGGAAGATGAATCTCAACCCTCTAAATTAATTCAAATTTATATAACATTACAAAATAAAAAAATTTAATACAAGGGAGAGTCAACTAATGTGTATAAAAATAAAAAGAGATAGAAGAGTTGTGGTTTAGCCTAGTAAGACCCTCCACTTAGGAAGGCCCTAGAGAAAAAGTTTCACTAAATATGGTGGATAGTTTTAGAAATTGTTTTGTCCCATGGGTGGAAATTTCATAAAATATTATCTAAATTCAATTATTATATAATAAAGGAAGGCAATTTTTTATTCTCTTTTAAGGAAGGTATTGGTCCTAAGCATGTTGTGTTTTGAATGTTTTGTCTACTCATTAACTACTCATAGGGAAATTTCATGTGAGTAAGTGTGTCTTATATTTCTCTCCTTTTTATAAATTTATAAAATCCTTAAAACCTATAAATTTTAAATAAATAATAACTATTTAGAAGGTAAAGAGTCTATATCAATTGGGAAGATAATAGAGGATGCATACATACTCATTTGGATACACATCTATGTGGAATGAGTGAGAAGGTATAATTATTCACACTTGATTATATGAATAAATTATCATTAGTTATAGGGATTAACCTAACCTATTTGTATTTTTAGTTTTTTAGAGATATTAGAATAGTTGAATGTTGGTGTGTTATTATCGACAATCTTTCCATTTGTGAAAACTTTTTTGATTTAATTTCCATTTTTGAAATCTTCTCAATTTTTCATCCAACCTATAAAGGCTTCAATTTGGTTAAATTATAAAATATATGTTTTCTCACTATAATATTAGCTCTTCAGTAATATTGTTTGAGTTTCATTCTTTATATGTATCTTCTAACAAACCACTAAATTGAATATGAGTGTAATCCAATGATGAGACATATTGGTGGCGATCTAAATAAATAAAAAGGTAGATTTATTGAAATTTTAAAATAAGTATTATAGTCACGTGAACACCAAATATTTTAATTTCATCTTATGTGGTAAAAAGGTAGTAATCTAAAGGATGTTTGTAGAACTAATAATTGTAACAATGAATTAGTGGAACGAGAATGAGAGAGTAGAATTTAGAAAGGATGAAGAGGCCTAAGAATCGATTAATTAAGTAGAATCAACCATATACAACATAATAAATAGAGGAAGAATATGATGATGACTAGATAAACTTGATGATTACTAAGTAAAATTAGTTTTTTTCCATCGTGTATAGAATAAAGCCTAGTTTTCAAATATATAATTTTATTTTCATTTGGATTAGTGAAATATATATATATATATATATATATATATATATATATATATATATATATATATATATATATATATATATATATATATATATATATATATATATATATGTATATATATATATGTATATATATATATGTATATATATATATGTATATATATATATGTATATATATATATATGTATATATATATGTATATATGTATATATATATGTATATATGTATATATATATATATATATGTGTGTGTGTGTGTGTGTGTGTGTGTGTGTGTGTGTGTATATATATGTATATGTATATACATATATATATATATATATATATATATATATATATATATGTATATGTATATGTATATATATATATATATATATATATATATATATATATATGTATATGTATATGTATATGTATATGTATATGTATATGTATATATATATATATGTATATATATATATATATATATATATATATATATATATATATATATATATATATATATATATATATATATATATATATATATATATGTATAGTTGCATCACATAGTGGCACAAAATAACATACTTAGAAATCAATATAGATGCAATCCTTATAATAGATTAAAAAAAATTAAAAATTATATATTTAGAAAGATGAGAGTGTTCTCAACAATGTATTAATAGTTTTAAGTAATGAATCAAAACTAATCATAGTGTTTATGATGTGTAAGTTGGATTTTATTCTTTTTAGTCAAACTCATAGATTTGGATGTGTGTTTTCAAGTATAAACATGAGGATCAAGAATATAATCCATTTATGATCCTATAGACATGTTTTTTATATTACACATAAAGAATGTGTAGACACAAAATCATGTATGTGTTACAACATATATGTGTTACTAAATGTATGAAATTTTCATGTGTTAGATAGAAGAAAACTAGACTAAGTGTAAGGCATGGAGGAGTTTATTAAAATCAATTTAAAGTGAATGAAATATAAATATAAATTATAATTATACAACGTAAATGTTAAATTATAGATTGTAAATGTCAACTTAGTTGGCATTTTAATTTTATAATCTGACATTTACATTCTATAATTATAAGTTAAATTCATATTCCATATACTTTAAATTAATTTTATTAAATACAAGAAATTAGGGTCACTCTACATCTTATAGATTTAGTCTGACAAAGCTAAGAGTTGAGATTTGGATGATAGTTTTTAAAAATCCAATCTGGACAATACTTAGTGATTTTAAGGATTTAAGTATTGAACTTAATGATTTTTTAGAGTGAAACTTTTGCAACTAATGTCTATTTTTTAGGTTTTGGGGTTTTCTTGATTGCTTGTTTTCATTTATAAGAGATATAAGTCGGTCAAAATTAAATTTTAAAAACCAATACATACGAATGAAACTATTTATGGGGATTTTCATTATGATTAGGTTTATTATAGGCTAAAGTTGACATGGGAACACCATAATCATTTATGGCTATGGTAAATGGGGATTATTTTGGCCACATTTGTTAGCGATCACACTTATTTTTATTGAATTCATGAAAAAAAGGTGTGCATGTAGAAACATATGTCATATTTATTTTAATACACACCCAAGCACCCCTTTATGCTAATTTTAATAATGATTAGTTCCACTATAGGTGACAAAAAAACACCATATCCACTTATGATCAAGGTAAATGTAAAATAATTTAGGAATATTTATTCATGATCACCCCATTTATCTTCTAATTTAGAGAAAATATGTGTTTTTGGCATCATAAGTCACATTATGACTGTTGTACTTCCAAACATGAATTTATGTTGATTTTATTTATGATTACTTCATTATAGGCCAATTATGACCCAATGACACGATATCCACTGGAGACATGGAAATATAATCAATTTTAAGTAAATTTGTACATGATCATTTCTAGATCACTTAAAATTCAAAGCCAAGTGGTGTGATTAGGGGAAATTGAGTTGCATTGGTAACCAACACACACCTAACCTCCCCTTTATGTTTATTTCAATTAAGATTAAGTACCTAATATGCTAAAAAGATCATAATAACACTATATCCACTTAATAACAAGATAAATGTATGTGATTTTGGGAAGATATATGTGTAATTACCCATATTCAGTTTGAAATCAAGCAAAAATTGTATGATTTGGTCAATATGGATCTCATTGGTGACATGCACATATCAAATAATACTTTTATGAAATTTGTACTTAGGATTATTGGGATTATAGGAAAAAATAAACATACCATCACCATATAATTTTAAAATCAATTATTTTCATGCACAGTCACATTCATGCATTATCCCTAGTCACACTAGCACATTCATCCATTTTTTCTTGAGATAGTGTACTAGTAAAATTATTTATATATCTTACAAAAACATCATGTCGATTACTTTTGAGTACACTATTGGGAAAATTTTTTTACTGTTATTCGATCTTAACTATTTTACACTTGACTATTCTACCTCGAACCCCCTCCTTTCAATCTCCCTTTGGATCTAAATCAATTGAGACTCTCTCTTATTTATATATTGGTAAAGAGCAACTTGAGTACACTCTTTATATGGGTATGGGTGCCCATAAGTAATTAAATAATCATACAGTCAGCCTTATCTAACTAGTGGTACCCATCAATTCATCATATCAATCAACTATTGTCTTGTCCTTCAACTCATCAATGTAATATCTATGACTTATATAAAAGAAGATCAACTTCCATGAATCTCACTAAATGTTGGGCCCTTGATTTCCCCTATATAATAATATGGAAATTGATTGCCCCATATAGATGTGGTACTCAAGTATAATCATCAATCAAGTGTGCCCCAACTATTATGATCCCTCTCTCTTAGCCTCAAATATAAATTATCAATTTATATATGCATATAGGTGAGTATATATATATATATATATATATATATATATATATATATATATATATATATATATATATATATATATATATATATATATATATATATATATATATATATATATATATAGAGAGAGAGAGAGAGAGAGAGAGAGAGATGGGATAGCCACCCTTATCAATAGATAGGGAGGACAAGGCCTCCTTATCTATAAATGGATAATTTATTAAATTTTTATATTAATCAATGGCCCCTATCTATATACGTGAAATCTCTTTATCATGTCTATTATTGGGAGGGTGAGGGACGTGTGACACTTATAAATATTTGGGGGACCTCTCTTCAAATGAGATAACTTTATGTTTATCTATTTAGGGGATTGTATATAGAAAAACATGTCATGTTCTATATATATATATATATATAGTGAAAATTAACATATATAAATAGTGGTTACTCATGAACCCTATCCATGTTGTTGAACTTGATGGGATGAACCATCATCCCTATAAATTAGAGGGGAGATACTTGATAACAACCTAAATTCCATCTATGTGGATTTAACAATCTAAGATGTTAGATTGGATACATATGAGAAGGGTTTGAACTATTAGTCTTTACATTATGGTCCTAATGATTTGACTAACTAAATTTAACCTTCTTAGTTAGATATAGATATGGCCACAGTGAATCAATGTTATATCCATATCCCATATCTATATTGGAAAGTGAAATAATAATGTAAGAAATCAATTTGACTATTATTACATGTATAACATTATTATATCATTTAATTATAATAAACAATAATGAATGGTATCGTGTTACCACCTTGTGCCAATGAAAAATGACACAATAATGAACCCCATCCTCCCCTTGATTATATAGATACATAGTTTCATTTGCATTAGTACAATGCATATTAGAATTATCATAGTATATATTAACACCCCCACCTCATCTATATATTTGTAGTTAGTATATATAGGGGCCAAGGTTTACCAATGCTTAATTAATCCTACATGGGCAAAAGGAAATTAGGTAAATAACAACGATAAACTTATATGTAAATATGATACTATATCAATAATAAACTTATATGTAAATATGATACTATATTATGAAAAAACCATTATGTATTTTCAAAATATCAAAAAAAAATGCATTTATTCTTGAAAGAAATGAAAATATAATAACTAATCAACAATGACAAAGGAAAAGTTAGAAACTTAGTAAAAGGTGATAAATAAAAATTTGAAATAAGTATTAGCAAAAAAAAATTATTTTAGCTTATAATTTTTAGTGTTTCTTTGTTTACAAACATAATTATATTTATCATTATTTTATTTATTACAACACTCACTTACTAAAATTTTCTCTAGTTTTGAGTTAGACATGTGGATTTTTTTGATCATTTTCATGTGAGAAATAAATTTGTCTTCATTGTTCTTGTGTTGGTGTTTACACACAAATGCATATTCATTGGGGTTTTTTTTAAAAAATAAAAAGGGGTAAAAATAATATTAATAAGAAAAGATCATTACAAGAAGAATAGGGGGCAGAAACCCCTAGAAGAAAGAAGCATAAACTAAAAAACTAGGCACATGCCCAACTAGACAGTATTATGAACCTCCCTATCAGCCTCTAGAATTATTTCCAAATCAAAACACAACAGCAGGGAGAGAGACCCTCAATCCTCAATGTTTCCACTATCAAAATCTTCAGACACCTATTTAGTCAAAAAATCCACTGCCCTATTCCATTCTTGTAGAATATGAGCAAAAGTAACACTATCCATAAGTGAGCAAATCTACAAAATCTGTTGTATAATCAGAGATAGTTGCCAATTGACATCAACCACTTTCCTCTTAATCATCAGGTTAATCAAGACTTGAGAGTCTGATTCACAGATGATCCTACGCCAACCTAACACCTGGGCCTTCTCAAGAGTATAAATAATGGCCTGACCTTCTATCATGTTAATGGTTTATAGCCCCTCAAGAACTGTAAAAAGAAAAATCACTGTACCTTCATATCCCTCCAATACCTATGGGTCCCAGATTACCTCTAGAGGAACCATCCATATTGATCTTGAGAATCCCACTAGGGGGGCATTGCCATTGACCAATCCTGAGAATCTGCTCCTTGACCTGCTTGCTCCTCCTAACACATGCTGACTTACTAGTTAACTGCTAGAATCCAAGTCACACCACCACCTGAGCATCTTATTTTGTCAAAGGAAGGTAGATCACACTCTTTGCTTGGATGGTTTCCTAGATCATCCCCACCACTTTCTACCATACTTGCTGCACCATGACCCTCACCCCTCAGATAATTTGCCTATTTCTGTCAAGCCAAATCTACCAAAATATAAAAATGGGGCTACCTAGCCATATGTCATGTAGGAAGGGCATCCTTTAGGGGGGGTTCTCCCAATCCATTTCAAAAATTGACCACAAATTGAGCATGAAGACATGGACACTGCCAAACATCCCACCAATAATGCTAGAGTTGCAAGGCAAAGGGGCATTGTAAAAAAAGGTGTGTTGAATCCTCTTCGGCCTCTCCACACATAACACATATTGAAGGGCCTTAGAAACCTCTCTTCCAGAGATTGTCCCAAGTCAAGCACCTATTCCAAGCTAGCATCAAAGCAAAATAGTTACATTTAGGCCATGCAAATTTATTCTATACCTGTCTCCACCAATGCACTTCCCCCTGCCTAATCTCTGAAGAAGTAAACCCTGATATCCAGATGAAACTATGTAAGCTCCCTTGGGATTGGGAGACCAAGCTAGCTCATCCTCCTCCTGAAGAGGACTACAATGATGCCTAGAAAGGATGCTCAATATCTCCTCATTCTCATCTTGTGTCCCATTAACAGGCCAAGTTTCGAGAGCTTTCCAGTGAGCTACCTCCACCTATCCTTGTGTAATGTAAACTTTGAAGTCACTCACCTGAGACCAACCATCATCAAGGAATCTCTAACAAAGGTTTAACAAATTTAGAAACTGGGAAATGATGGGAGGATAACCATCCCAATAGTCAGACCAAAAGAGAGCCTTGGATCCCTATTTACAAATCAAGGATAAGCCATTCTTGATGAGAGCAGCCCCTTTTTTGAGAGTACCCCATATTTCCAAACCTTTCCCAATAAGCAAATAGTAAAGAATGTCCCTATCAATGGTTCCAGAGTAGTACTTCTGTGAGAGAATTCTGGCACAAGCTTTGTCTTGTTCGATGCACCATCGCCAATAAAGTTTGGCCACCAAAGCAATACCATTTATGTCCATCTACCTCAGACTGAGCCGGCCATATTATTTGGGGCTACAAACAATCTCCCATCTAATAATGCTCTATTTAGTGGAGGTCAAACTACCAACCCATAAGAATTGTCTGGTAACCGAATCAAATTTCTTAACGAATCCCATCGGGGCAATGTGGAGCATACACCTATAAATGGGTAAAGCCTGCACCACATATTGGATAAGTTGAACCCAGCCTATAAAGGATAACCACCTATGTGTCCAATGATTCACTTTCAGCCAAAATTTCTCCAAAATAGTTTACCAAGATTCTTTGGATGTACGGCCAGCCGAGATAGGAATACCCAAGTAAATCAAGGGGGGAGTCCCAATCTGAAAATGGAAAGTCCTCGCAATCCACTGCTGAATAGGGCCAAGAGTATTGAAGAAGAAGATGGATGACTTATGTTCATTGACCTTTTGTCCTGAGGCCATTCGATAAACATCTAACACCCTACATAAATTAGCAACTTCAATCATTATGGCCATGCCCATAAGGGCAGTGTCATCAGCAAATTGTACGTGTGATTGCATCAAAAATTCTCCTCTCCATCACCATCCTTGGATATGTCCTTCTTTTCTATTCCTACTAATCAACTACCCCAAACCTTCATTAAGGAGAAGAAAAAGGTACGGAGACAGAGGATCACCTTATTGCATCCCTCTTGTAGCACCAAAAAGATCTTTGTGTTCTCCATTGATAAGCACTAAGAAGGAAGCCAAGGAAATGTAGCTAATGATCCATTGAGTCCATTCATCCACAAAGCCAAAAGCACAAAGAACCTTCTGCAGGAATGACCATCTGACCCCATCAAAGGCTTTGGCCATGTCCAGTTTAATGAACATCACCTTATCTTTTGAGCTGGCCATGGAGTGAATGGACTCAACAACAATAACAATACCATCCAGGATTTGCCTACCTTCCACAAAACCACTTTGCTCTTCTTAGATCACAGCACTCAACCCTCTTTTTAACCTATCTGCAATGATTTTAGATATAATTTTGTAAACAACATTGCAAAGGAATATAGGGTAGAATTGACTTAGCCTATCGGCACCTTCGCATTTGGGTATGAGAGTAAGATACATCGCATTTGTAGCCTTAAGCATTTGTTTATTCCACTGAGATACTTGGACAATAGATAAAAGGTCAAGTTTGATGATATCCCAAAATTCTTGGTAGAATTTAGCTAGGAAGCTATTAGGTCCAGCTGCTTTCCCTTTTTTCATCTGAGCAATGGTTTCCTCAAGCTCTCCAAGTGTGATTGGTTTCATTAAATTTTCATTCATTTCACGTGTCACCAATGATGGAATGCAGAAGAGAACTTGAGCTTCTTCTGGTGATTCCCCATTAGCTTCTTCCATGAAGAGAGTAGAGAAGTACTGCACTACCTCCTCTGAAATTGCCCGAAAGGAGTTAAGGTGCTCACCTCTTTCATTGACTAGGGCTAAAATAGAATTTCCATGTCTCTTGGCTTTGGATGAATTGAATAAAAAGGATGTATTTCTGTCCCCCTCCTGGGGCCATCCGACCTGAGCTTTCTGCTTCCAAAAAATTTCTTCCTGTAGTGCACATTCCTCCAAGTCTTTCACAACCTGTGTTTCTTCTTGCAGTAAGACTTCAGTCAGTCTTTCTTCACCTTATTATTCTCATGATACCATCAATCTTGGTTTGTGCAGTAGCCTTAGCATCAAAAATGTTCCCAAAACTTTGGTGATTCCACCACTTGGGCTTGTACTTCACATATTGTAGTGTTTTGGCAAAAATGTACATCATCATACCATGAGCAGGCCTACCTCAATGCAACTAGTTGGTAACACACTCATGTAGAGATTGATCCCAAAGCCACATGAGTTAAAATATGAAGGAAGGAGAGTGTGGGTGATACTGTGAGACACTATTAAGCTTGACGGGCTAATGGTCTGATCCTCTCCAGTCCAAAATTTTAGACCTCGTAGACCACATACCTCCAACCCAAAAAGTTGAGACCAGAAAATGGTCAAGTCTCTCAGATATGCAATGTTTCCCACTCCTGTGGTTGTTCCAGGTAAACTATCCATTATTGGGCCTGACGTTAACTTAATTCAAAATTTTAATGTAGTTACACATTAGCAAAGCAGATGGGTCCAACCTTGACGTGCCACCACTCTTTTCAGTCAAATCAAGAATAGTATTAAAATCACCTGCCATAATCCAAGGGTGGAAGGGGACCAGGCTATGGACAAAACTTATGTGGCCCCACAAGGAATTTTTACCCCACCAATCATTGGGAGCATAGATATTGGAGAAGAGAGTGACTTCCGATGTCTCAAAGCTAGAAGCAATCATAGTCATGGAGTACTTAGAAGTCAGCCAGCCTTTGAGGCCAATCTTTCATGGGTTCCACAGGTAAGCTAGTCCTCTTGAGTATCCGGTAGCACCAATGCATTGACATTCTCCTTGCCACCATAACTTGGGCACAAGTCTGGACATGTCTTCAACTAAAAGCTTAGTCTCCTACAAGAAAAGGACATCTGGCCTATGAAATTTAATCAGGTTGTGAACACCATTTTGTCTAGGGCTGTTGTTCAAACCCGTTACATTCCAAGATATTATAATCATTTTAGAGAGCTCAAAAAGTGTGCATCCAGAGTCTTTACTAACCCCAAATCCACCAAAGTCTCTCCCATTAGCTTGATCTTTTCCTGGTCCTTTTTTATACCAAGCTTGCCAGATTTCTCTCCCCCTCCTTTCTTAAGGTATTTTTGCAAAACTCCAAGATGAGGAAAAGATTTACTGCTTCTTGCTGCCTCTAGGTCCCCAATTTTCCCGATAAGGGGCATATTTCCATCTTCTTTAAGGGGAGCAACTGAGGAAGTCATTCCTTCTAAAATTATCAACTATTGGTCCATATCCATATGACAATCTCCAACATCCTATGTTTCAGTTAAAGCCCCTTAAGCATTAGTTTCCTGAGCTAGTCCCTCAATCCCCTGGTCCAAATTTGTCAACTCAGGATTCACCTCCTACTGATTAAGGTCATCCAATATTTCAAATCTATTGAGTGAGTCATCTAATTGTCTTTCCTTCAAGGACCATTTTTGGCCTCTATTTCTATATCAGCCTTTAACCAACATAAAACCATCAGTTTCAGGCATCTCATCTGGAATTAGACCCCTTTCCTTGTCAGTACCATAAGGAGTGTGACTAGATTGAGCTAGCTGAGGTGTAGTGGATTTTGAGGTGGGACACCATCGCTGCAAATGCCCATAAGCATGACATAGATGACAGTGAAAAGGGAGGGTTTCATAATCCAGTTGTTGTACCCATGAAAAAGGGCCTACACTCATTTCAACAGCATCTGGTAATGGCTTACTAAGATCAATTTCAACACAAATGTGGGCATAAGTCATTACCTCTTTCCCCAGGAATGACATTGAGGAACCTACTGGCCTTCCTAGCAAGGATGCAAGCAATTGGAGAGTGTCTTCTCAGTAGCATTCCACTGAAAAGTGGGGCAAAGGGACCCACACCAGGGCATGGTTTGGTAGTTCCTCTGAAGGTATGAAACCAACATGCCAGGGCTTGATAAATAGTCCCACTTGATTGTGGAAGTAAGGACCTCCAGAAAAAACTCATTGACAATCTATTATATAGGTAAAAGTGACCATGAAATAGCTATTGGCTAGCAATGTAATATCCATATCTCCTTCCGGTGCCCACGTCCTCTGATCCCATGCTTTTAGGAATAACAGTGACATCCTAAGCCCCAAAAACTTGCAGTACAGAGAGTGATTGGAATAGTATTCAGTGTCTTTAGCAATCATTTCCATTGGTATAGCCAGCTTGGGCCTCTCCTTGCATCTTTCCAGATAGCCATTGACTTTGGAGATGCACATACTTGGTTGCTCAAGCACAACAAAAGAACCTAAACCTTGTAAAAGTGGAGCCTTCCCACTACTGTGTGCTCCCTAGGACACCTGTTGTAGTCCAAGTGCTTCCCTATAGCTGCACCCTGCTTTCTACCCTGTCGTGCCCTGCCCTATCGTGCCCTCCTGCTCACCTTCATCCATCGCGCCCTCACAATTTATAACATCTTTACCTATTGGGAAGATCCTGCATCTTGATTGGTTTTAATAATATTAAATTGAGGTAATATTTTTCCTTATTGATACATCAAAGTATAAAATATATCAAATGTATATTGAGATGTGAAATAAGAAATATCAAGTTGATAATTAGCATTTGTAATATATTTTCTAAAAGGTTTAGGTAAGCACTTTTAAATTTAAATCTAAAATTTTAACACTCAAGTTACCAAGTAATTTTAAATATAAGCAATGAATTTTTATAAAATAATTATTCATAGTTTTAAAATCATCATATTGTAAATCTAAAAGTTATTATTGATTTCAATATTCTTATATTCATTCACAACATCATAAAGAAATATAAGTTTTGACCAAGCATTAGGTGAAATAGTAAAACCATAAATGTGCACAGGGAACTTGATGGTCATAGCCATATCAATTAAATGTAAGGCTTCTTCATTTTTCACTTCACATTTTTATCAAATGTATATTTATGATTTTTCATTAGGTTTGATGTCCTTTACATCTATGACATATTATAAGTGTTTAAAGGTGAAAATATATTACACGTGTGATATCCAAAAATGGTAAATACTGCAAGAGAAATTAAATCTAGGAAACAATTGAGTCATTGTGTCATGAAAAAATACTTCGACCTAGAAATAACTAATCTAACAAGAACACCAATTACCCAAAAAAGGTGGATTTAAGGGGTCAAAATAACAAAAAAGATGAGGAAAACTTTTTTGAGGGAAAATAAATTTAAATTTGTTCAAAGACACATGGGAAGAGATAAAAATAATGACTTTAAGGTTTTGATGGGATGAGCAAGAAAAGTGTGTCTAATAATTTTAATGTTGATGATTTAATGGTAGTTTAAGACCATAATTCATAAATTAATTATTTAATAAATAACTATTTGTAATATATATAAAGTAGGGAAAATGAATTAATTAATTAAAACTTTAGAGTGAAATTGTATAACAAGAAGAGAACAAAAATTTTCTTGTGGTTTATAAAAACCTTATTAATTTTTTTAAAAAAATCCTTCAAGGGATCTTTAAATATTATGTTCTTAAATCAACTAACTTGGATACTTAAATCCATACCAAAGAAAAATAAAAATAAAAATTAATCAAATAAAATTATAAGTTTGAATCTCTTGAAGAATTAAAAGTTAGATATATAAAATGTGATTTTTAAATAAATTTTGAATGTTTTAATGTTTTGATATTGTAAATGATAGACAAAAATTCTGTGGGAAAAAAAACTTGTTTACTAAAACGAACATAACATGCCAAAATAATAAAGAAAATCATTAGTTTGAAAAAAGAAATGAGTGAATAAAATTAAGGGTAAATAAAAGTGGCAAAACGAGCTCATAAACTCCCAAGAATATCACGTTCCATGGCAAATACCTTCGAGACAATTGGATGTGAATAAACAATAATGTGTTAGGTAGTAAATAACTTGCAAGGCATTAGGAAGAGACATGGTGTAATAATTAGATTTAAAATGATACAATAATATGTAACAACCAAAAGAACTATTAGGTAGTAATACAACATCACAAAAATAGGAAAAACGTATAGATAAATGTGAATATAGATCACTATGCTATACTGGAGACAAAGGCACCACATAAAAAAGGAAACAAAAATAAACATGTGTAAAAAAATAAATCCAAATAGAATTATCCGGAGAAACACATGCTAAATTTCAGAGATGCCAAACTAAAATCAAAACCTCCATTGTACTAAAATGAAATTAAGGTCTAAAAACCTAAAAGGGTGACAAGGCACAAGATATGATTAAAACTACAAGTTTGAATGCTAAAAAAAATTTAAAAACAAAACAAAGTTAAAATAAATTAATTAAAAAACACCTTTAAAATTGGCACTTAAAAACTATAAATGAATGTTTAGTTTGATATATAGATAAATATAAGTATATGTGCTTCCAAAAACTAAATAATGGCTATTAATGAACAAAGAAATGAGAAACAAAAATGTGTCTCAAGAAGAAAATATATATGGAAGAGACATAAACCACCTACTCAAGCCTCTTTGGGATAACTTTGCAACTCAAGTTAGAAGGAAAATCTGCAAAAATATATATATATAATAAAATGGAGACATATTTAAAACTTTTTGTCCAGGTGGAAACCCTTGTTAAAAAATATCTTAAATTTTAGTGTAATTAAACTATTAAGAGAGCCCTATTTGTCTCTACTAACATTATCAAACACTAAAAAACATCCATAATTGTAATATCTAGTATGAATGCAATTGTGAGAAACTATTTATGATTATGTGATCAATTTGTAGTAAGTGTTTTCACAAACTCGTAGCCCAACTTCTACTTTTTCACATAATCACCATTGTGTAAATCTATGAAAATTTGAGGAATTTCTAAACATCTTTGTATGATTAGAAATATTATATGTAAGATTCAGAATGGTGGATATACACATTGTCCTACCCTAAAAGATAATTAAAAGATACAATCAAGTCACAACATAGATAAAATTCAAGGGTACTTGTAAAAATATTTTGAATCTAGTTTTTGGAAATTCTAGAAGCATCCATCATCATACACGAGAAAATGTTTAGTTAATCTATAAGTTATGAAACATTACGGATTGAATTAATATATTATCATTGACAAAAAAGTGAACATAAAATTATGTTATAGGAAATACTAACTCAAGGGATGATATAATGGGACCCAACATGAGGGTAAAGTGTACAAAATTATTGAAATATGTCTGCATCGATGATCCTAAAGATATTAAAGGTGAATAAACGCAAAGTCACACATAATTAAATATTACACACAATCATGTATAAGGGTCTTAACGTTTCATAGGATGAGACTTTTAAACATGCCTTATATTAGGAAGATGGATAGTTAAAGGTGGATGCCAGGGTTCCATATCTAGATGATTTCCTATATATAATGAGGTCCATTAACATTTTCTAATAACACGCTATTTTCATTCTACTAAACTCATCTATGGGGAATGATAGAGTATCGAAATACAATATGACATTTGTAATTCTTAGGCAAATAGTTTTTCTCTTGTCGAATATTCTCACAATAAAACAATACCAAATGTGCATTAATGAGGTGAAATAAATTATAAAATAAAATAGTTTTTAGACAAGAAATGTTAGATGAGCCATTGAAAATGAAAAATACTAGTGAATCTTAACAACGATAGCATCTTCGGAATTGGAAACTCTTGAAGACATATTTTTAACCACCTCGGTAGATGTAATAACAACCATAATTATTATTTAATATTTTATTCTCATTTTTCTTAACTACCTCGGTAGATGTAATAACAACCATAATTATTATTTAATATTTTATTCTTATTTTTGTTCCATTTAGTTCATATTGTTTATCAGGATACATATTTATATACTTGGTTGTTTATAAATATTATTGTTGTTGTTGTTATAGGTGCTAGCCCTTTGCAATCCTCATGGAATAAATTACATATCATTCTCTCCTTGATGGTAAGTACACATATCACACTTAGAATGTTGGATATTAGTTTATTTTGACATGATAAATCCTAAAACTTCTCATTCAACCAAGCTACATCACTAGAACATAAATGATATCATAAGATAACATAGTATAAGACGCAGTTGGGATTTATTATCCCTTAAAATAATTTTTTACATTTATTTAACTAGATCAATGTTTAATAATAAATAAATTCAAGCTGAATACCTTTGATATTTAGCATTATATAAATATTGTAAGATAATTATTCCATTAACTAAACATTCCAAATTTCACAAACATTCTAGATAAATCATGATCATTAATGTGAAATGAAAAATGCATTCATTTCAATCATTTTATTTCAATCTCATTTCATTAAAAAGTATGGTAGAGAAAACAAATAGAATGTAGAAATTATTAATGAATATTAATTTTTTACTCGATGGATCACAACACGATCACAAAGATATTGGGTGATTAGATATTTTAGTACCATCATCCACCTAGATACCTTCATGGGGTTTGCATGGAGTTCATTTCGTAGTATTGAGGAATATTACGATTACATTTCTTCCATGTACTCAACCCATTGAGTACCAATCCAATCTTATGTTCCCAAATTACTAACAAAATTTTATTATACACTTAATATTCGGTTTTGACCGTAACCAATAAAGGTATCTGGTTGAGTTAACACAAGGGAGTATGTAATAAATAGAATTTGGATCAAGATGGAAAATAAAAAATAGAAATATATAATTGACAGTTTAGCATAGTCTAGATATATTACATTAATTTTTCTAGACTCTTCTTTTTCTAGACTCCTCCTCCAGATAATGACGCCTCCTCCTTTTATGGATGTTGGTTGCCTTATTTACGGAGAATGAATCATGTATATATACTGTTGTATACATTGGGTTTAATCAATAAGAAATTCTGAGTCTTTCCTCCAACAATCTCTGGTATCAGAGCAAAGACAGATCAGCTAATTGCAGCGGAAGCTTGGGAGCACCAGCCACTCCAGGTTGCAGATCATGAGATCCTTGAAAGAAAATCGCGGAGGTTTGAAAGAAATTGCTGGTCATGGTGTTTAATAGGGATTATATTTCCCTTCAATGAATTTGTTTGTAGATTGCTTGCTGGCTTTATCCATTGGGCTCTTTCAACACAGATATCACCTCTGCTATCATCTGGCGATAAGGAAGAGCTGCTGGACGAAGCTGAAGCGCAGGTCTGAGCTAGCGCAGGAGAGAGCACCGACCAGCCAAAGAGTAAGCTCGGCGTCCAAGCTGATAATTTACGATCAAAATAAAATAAAATAGATAGAATCACTAAAGTTTATGTGCTGCTGGAATTAGAGAAAGCACCAACGAGTAAGCACTAAGCAATAGCACCAAAAGGTTATGCGAAGCTAGGTAAAGCGTTCAGGCAAGGAGAGATCGCTGGAGTAAAAGGAGAAAATGTGAAAAACCAAGAAAGCCACTGGTAAAGAGTGAGAAAAGCTCACCCAATGAAGTCAAAGTCGTAAGTCATTGAATTTGGTGAAGGAAGGAGTTTCTGTAGAGAAAGTCACTTAAGGAAGTCGAGTTTGAATATGTGTAACAACCTATTGCTGTTAAATACGAACACGGACCCCAAGCAAAAGCTTCGATATGAAGAGAAGAAAACAAACCGGCAAAGTTTGAGAAAATCCTGAACAAGGTACATATTTTTTTTAATTGAAGCAATAAAATAAAATAATTTGTTCTTAAAAATCTATGCTTCAAAATTACTTTTATCAAACGCCCAACTACTTAAAGGGCTAAATTATGTTGCATGGAAAACAAAGATGCATATGATCCTTCAGTTCGAAGGATTGTGGGGCATCATGACAGGGAATGTACAACTTCCCACTGATCCCAATACATTTATAAAGTATGAACAAGCTAATGCTAAGCCTGTAATGTTGATTACGCTAAACATCACCAACAACGTGTAGCTGCATACCAGGAATGCTGACCAAGCAAAGACATCATGGGATAAATTAACAACAATATATGAGGCAAAAAACTAGACAAAGATCTTCCATGCACAGTTGAAACTTCGTACACTCACTATGGAGTCCAATGAAATAGTTGAGGAATTCTTACGTCGAGTAGCTGAGCTACAAATAGAGTTTTTAGCTCTTGGTGAAATGGTAGACGACCAAACTTTGGTCCCAATCACCTTGTGATCACTCGCTTCTCAATTCAGAGTGTTCATAAAAATACTGAATGTCTCTAAATAGAAAGTGTCATTCGAAGAGATTGTGACCCTATTGCAACAAGAAGAAGCCATCAATTCAACACAAATGAGTCTCAAGATAAAGTTGTTAAAACAAAGTAGCAATGAGGTCAAAAATCATAGAAGGGACATCTAGAGAAGCAACCACAAAAACAACAACAACAACAACAACAACAACAATTGTCTCATCATGAATCATAAAATTTGAAGAGATGGTGTCACATTTATTGCACCAATACTAAAAACATAGATAAAAACTGGTACAATAGCCGAAAGAAAGGATCTACCAGCAATCTAAACACATCAGGGCATGATGACAGTCAAAAGTCATGATAGTGGAAGCAAAAGGTATAACTCGTTTCCCAACAACATGATGAATCTGATGGAGAGACAATTGATGAATACAAGAATGTAGTACTAGTCTCCCAGACTTCGCGTCCCATGAGGTATATCTAGTTGATTGACATAGGGGAGAATAAGCTATTTGATTCGTCGATAGACCAACCCAATGGAGATCAAGTTAGGACTGCTGATGATAAATACTATGTCACAATAGTAATAGGTCAAGTTACCATTCCCTTTAAAACATGAAAATGTACACTTACAAAGGTACTATATGTTCCTGGATTGACATCTAATCTCTTATCAGTCAAGCAGCTCCTGAATCATCAAGTGAAGGTGGAATTCTTTTGTCAAAAATGGCATCAAAACCTTCTTGATTTTAGGAAAAGGTAAGGTTCTTTCTAAAGCTTTTTTGAAAGATAAGTTGTTTTCTTTAGATGTTTCATATTTTATAGTAGCTCTATCTAACTCAACAATAGAATTCGTTGGCCTCTAGCACTACCGTTATGATCATCTATCAGTTGGATCTTTATACCAGCCATGTTCAAAAGGGATGGTACATGGACTTCCCAAATTATCTAGTTCCTTGCCCATTTGTCACGGATGCCTTGCAGGTAAACAACACAAGGATTCATTCAAAGATATGTCATTTCATACCAAGAAGCATTTGGAGGTTATTCATAATGATGTGAATGACCAATTACCTACTTCATTCTTAGGATACAAGTACTTTCAATTGTTCATGCATGACTACTCCCAGAAGATATGGGTATTCTTCATAAAAATGAAGATTGATTCCCTTCATCATTTCTAGGTCTTCTATCAGCAAGTTATGAATGAGACCAAGCAACCTCTACTTCACCTCCACTCAGATCAAGGGTGGGAATTCACGTCAAAGAAATTCTTGGCATTCCTAAAATATCAAGGAATTATAAAGAACTTGATTTCTCCCTACATGCCCCACTAAAATGGAATTATTGAATGATGCAATCATATAGTGATGGAAATGGCTTGCTACATGCTATCAATAATGAAGCTAGAGAAATGATATTGGGTAGAAGTAGTCTAGATAGTTGTTTATCTCCTTAATAGGGCAGTAATGAAAATTTTGAAGGATAAAAAGCTTGAAGAGGTATGGAGTGGTAAAAATTCATTAATGTCTCATTTACAAGTATTTGGTTGCACAACATATATGCATGTATCACCTCAAAATAGAAAGAAAATCGAGTCCAAAACACTCTTGAACATCTTATTATGCTATGACATTACCTCAAATGTATATCATCTCAAGGCTCTTGAGTCAAGGAAAATATATGAAAGTAGAGATGTGGTTTTTGATGAGTCATCCTTTGACTCAGTAATGTAGAATAGTGAATCAGTACTAACCACCTCTCACTGATTATTTTCTTAATCAGATGATGAGAAGACTTCTCACCAAGAAGAAGAGCTGCAAGGGGATTTGTATGTTGATCTTAGAGAATTAGAACATCCACTATGTAGTTCTACACATCATCAAAGTTGTTCTTCATAATAGCAGTAGAGTTCTCATCTAAAGTGGGTACTAGGTACCCTTATAGACTCCCATACATTTGGAGTCAAAACAACGAGTCAAAAAAGACATGAGTTAAATTTTTCACTCATTAGTACAATAGTTGATATCTTCAAACTTGATAATGTTCATGAATCTTTAAATCAACCACAATGGAAGAAAGCAATAGATATTGAGTATGACTCACTCATGAAGAATTAGACATGGGAATTGGTTGATCTGCCTACAGGAAAGAAACCCGTAGGCTGAAAATGGGTTTTTCAAACAAAATATAAGGTAGATAGATTCATCAACAAACATAAAGAATGACTAGTAGAAAATGGATATGCTTATAAAAAGGGTATTAACTATGAAGATACCTTTGAACCCACTGGGAAGATCAATACCATTAGAGTTGTTTATGTACTCGCATCACAAAATGGATGGTGACCTCAGTAGATGGACATCAAAATTTATTTTCTTAATGGTGATCTAAAGGAAGAAGTATACATGACCCAACTAAAAGGATTTGTTGATGAAAAACATCCTAAAAAGATGTCATCTCATCAAATCACTTTATGGAATGAAATAAGCTCCCAGGGCACAGTACACCAAAATAGATGATCACCTTTTGTAGCATGGTTTTACTCATAGCCCCTCAGATTCTAACTTGTATATAAAGAAGGTAAGACTAGATATTGTCATTAGTTTTCTATATGTGGATGATCTTGTGATCACTATAAGTTTAGATGATTAGGTTGATATTATGAAGAATGACCTCAAAAGAACCTTTGATGTGACTAACTTGTGGCTATTACATTACTGTCTTGCCCTAGATATATGGAAAAAACTGAATCATATTTTTATCTGCCAGATAAAATATGCCAAGACACTCTTGGAAAAGTATAGAATGATATATTTTAAGCCACTTTCAACACCAATGGATAAAGGTTTTCAACTCTCTCAATTCTAAGATTCACCTCAAGTAGATGTAAATTTTTATAGACAACTCATTGCAAGTCTCATCTACTTGACCTACACGAGACCAGATATATGTTTTGCTATGAGCTATCTCTCCAGATTTATGTAGGAACCAAAAAAATGACACTAGGTTATAGAAAATTATGTTTTGAGATATGTCACTTTAGTATGGTCTAGAATACAGGAAAAATAGTCAATTTTTCTTATAGGGATACACCAACTCAGACTACATTGGATCCATTGATGATAAAAAGTCAACATCAAGATACATATTTCATCTTGGATCTATACCAATCTCATGGATTATTAAGAAGAAAACTATTATTTCTCTCTCATCTACTAAGGTAGAATATCATGCCACACATCGAGATGTGTATGAAGAAATATGGTTACGTTGCATACTAGCTGATATAGGTTATACTAAGAAGAATCCACCTATCATTCATTATGACAATCAAAGTGTGTTAAAATGTGTGAAAAATCCTATTTATCATGAAATAATAAAGCACGTAGAGGTTTAATGTGACTACATTTGAGAACAAGCTTTAAAACACCACATCTAGCTCCAATATTGCTTGATAGATGCACAAATAGCATATATAATCACCAAATCCCTTGGAAAAGTGAAATTTGAACTATTTAAGGGGTAAATTTATAAAAATAATGTAATAAGGGATTTAAATACATTGTAGCATATTCTAGGTATATTACATTATTTTTTTTTGACTCTTTTATTTTCTAAACTCCTCATATAGATAATGATGCCTCCTACATTTATAGATGTCGATTGTCTTATTTATGGATAATGAATCATGTATATATAGCATTGCATACATTTGGTTTAAAAATAATAAAACTGATAAAATGGTTGTCAAATTAATAAAAATATATGAATTCATAAATGATATGAAGAAACCATTGAACATTATAAAGCTATAATAATATTGAATTAAAATAGGGTCTGTAAGCCCATGATAAGGTCTAAGCACTTTTAAGGCAATGTATTCAATTCAATATTAATAAATAATCTTAAGGAGTGTTTTCATTAAAATTAACCATTTATGCCTTAGATATCCACTTACAATTAATTTACCCTTAGTATAGAACTTAACCCATTTTAGAGGCTGCATTTATTCAATTTTAATCACATGGTAGTCACAAATAGAACCCTAGCCTATAGTACACAACATGAGATGCATGATTACGTAATCCCTTTCTGATTTATGTCTCTACACCCTAAAAGAGATAACTTTACATCTTGTTAATAAGATTAGTGTCAATCTTGACTGATTCTTAAGTCATCCTAATAAGTCTTTTTTATTAGAATAGTACACAAAAACTAATTTCACACCTTATAATTTACGTGGACATTATCTCAAAGAAGCACACAAAAGTAAAAATTTTTATTGAGTAAAATATCCTAATTATTATAATATTATATTAATTTATCCCATATATTCAATAATCCATCCCTAACATAGGTATTTAGATCTCAAGCGGCCTTTGAGGCATCCTCCCATGCATTCACACTCAAACATTCTAGCATTCACAAACACTCACACATATTGCATAAGTAGAAGAACTACATCAAGAATGATCCCTTATAAGAGTATTTGGTATTTGTGCATCATGTAAAAACATGTTGTGGATCACACATCCAATACATCAAATGCACTAACCCATTTTTATCATGGCATTCATTAAAACCCTTACAATCATAAGAACCTATAGTTTTTAAGAAAAACCTAGCTACATGAAAAAGTGTTAATTGTAAAGACTTAATACTTAGACCTTAGCTAGAATAGGTCCAATTATAAATAACCTTAAAATAATTCATAGAAATTCTAAAGGAGGACAATAGCATTTCAGAAGATAATATTATATTTATCTAGTGCCAAACACCATACTATTTTCCAGGGTAATTTGTGACACCTAGATCTAGTTCTTGAAAATATTCCCTACTAATGCATCACTTATTATCCCACCACTTATCCATCTTATTTATATTTTTGATCTAGGTACACTCTTTTTTAATTCATTTGTCTTTATAAAATATTCAAAGAAATCATTTTTTGTACAAATTGGTGCTTATTGATACTGTAATATTTTATTGTCTAACTTATATATTCATTTATTTAATCTACTTAGAGTTTTACATTAATTACCAAAATATTTAAATGATTTGGGGAACCTGACTTAATTTATTTGAATTATTCCATAACTTTAATACCCTAACATCAAACATTCAAGTTCGATTCACATATCTTATATAAATAAAATAATCTCCTTCTTCTCCTCATCTCCATGAGGGTGATAACTACATTTCATCTAACCAAGTCCATGATATCACTCGTAAAAGAATAAAAAGACCTAAACTACTATTAATAATTCCTACACTTAACATATCCATTCCTCCTCCTCTTATCTACAGGGTGTGTACCTACATTTTTAATCATAATTAACTAGGGTTTGTATGTGTGCAACTCTAAGGGATCAAAGTTGTAGAATGAGCAAGCTAATATCAGAATTATAGAATAAATATTATTAAGTATAAACATTATAGTATTGAAAAATCATATTACATGTACAAAGTCTATATAATGCAAGTGTTCATCTATTATATGCATCTACACCTAACAACGATTTCCCTAGCACTGATTCATATCCAAATAATAAAGTAAAAAACAAGAAATATATTATAAGTGATTCAATAGGATTACAAGGGTTAAATAAGAGTTAAATTTAGGTACTAAGGGAAATTACTAAGAATAAATTGATCAAACTACCTCCTCTACATCTAATAAGCATATTTAGATATTATTTTTCATACAATAAAATGCATGGTCATCATAAAGATTCATGTTTGGCATTGAAAAAACAATATAATAGATAATTGCTCTTGAGGACCCCATAGAAGATATATAAATTAAGAAATCCATAGTGATACAAGAACACATTCAAAAAGGGTCAAAATTAGAAATAATAAAAAAATGGTTATCAAAGAATAAATAGTAACAACAAAATGTTCGCAAAATAAAACTAGAGAAACAAACAACACAACAAGCACATCTAAATGAACATAAAGATAAAAAATATACCTATCAAAAATGAGGTTCCAATTTCAAAGCATTATGGGTTTGGTCAAAAGTATCTATAATACCTTGATTATCAAGGTCAATTATTGGGCAAACATGCCTAAGACATCACTACTCCTATTCTAGAAGTTGATATTTTTTAGTTAAAAAGGTTTGGGATTTACGAAACATACTAAGGCAAGTCACTCATAGATGCCATTTATCAAGGAAAAATATCAAGATACAAATGTCATATTATCAAAGTAGAAACCACATAATTTGCAAAGTCAAATTCTATGTAAGAAAGAGAGCATTCATATGATAGGGTTTCTAACCCAACAAAGTATGAAGAAAATAATTTATACAAAAACAACATATTCAAATCAGGTGACTAATAATAGTTTAAATTTCATAGAGATTTTTATTATTATTCCACTCATAGATAGCAAGTAATGTACTAATGTTTTAATCAATAATTTTATCGAAATCAATGCTTGTATAGTGACATTATTATAATATCTTAGATATGAGAACGAACATTTTGGTAAGATCAGTTTATCTACATCACTTATTGGATCTGTTGAACTTACTTTTATAGTTGTAACAAAGACATGTTCATTGGTACTTCATGTAGAAAATTGTTTAACATAATTTAATGTTGAATAACAAAGATAATGGATAACAAAAATGGGGAAACATTGGATATAGATTTAAACCATGTCACCTTTGCACATAAGAGTGAAATGATTAAAATTTCCGAAGATGAAAATATTTCTTCTAATCAAGTTCTACAAACAACAAGATATACCTATTGCAAATGTAGTTTCAACATACTTATATTCAATTCAACCGAAAAATTTCCATCACACTTCATAAGAGGACACCATTCCTCTTTTTGACACAGGCCACATTGACTACCAGTCTCTTGTGACACTCATCAATTAGTAGTATATATTGTATTATACTTAGTGTTATTTACCCCTAGTCTACTTTTGCATAGTTCATTTATCATGATTCTTATACATAGTTTATTTTATCTTGTTTCTTGTACATAGTTTCATTTTCATATTTTCATTTTCATGTTTATTATACCTATATTTTATACTTAGAAAACACCAAAATAATATATTATGTTAAAAAATACATAAACATTCATATATCTACTCAGAAAATACAAATATTTTGATTGTATACATTCTAATGTTTACATTACATCTGTTTGTTATGTACTACATATGTTATCTATGGTAATGTAACAAGTTTTATCATACATACATGTTACATTTACTCCCTTTCATTATTTGCATACTACTAGAAGTCTCTAGTAATAGACATAGATCTATATTTGCTACTATCTACCCATTAAGGGTACATGCAAATATAAATAGATTCAGCATTGACCTATAATCCTGTTATGGGCATCATACACCTAACATAAATTTTTTCAAGGTATATATTTCCATACTCCATCTCAAAGATTCAGCCTTGATTATACATTGATATTGATAATCCTATACTACATAGTTTTCTTGATGATTAATACTACTATAGAATCATATAATGTACATATTTGAGCTTATATGGATTTGGACCACTTGTTTATGCACAATTGCATTTATATCTTTACTATTTTATATTTGATTGTGTGTATTTGCTTCTACATCTACTTGAGGAAATTTGAATATACCCTTGTTATATGGATCTAAAAGATAATTCATTACATTATGTGTAAACTTTAGACATGTGCTCATGTCTTTATATGTGCTTCTGGATTGTGTAATGAACATTTGAATAATTCCTTGCATGTGGTTCTATGCAAACCTTGCTTGCTCTTTATGTATGTGGACATTTAAAAATGTCAATATATGTATTTATTTCTTAGACTTCTATGTATGTTTTATGGACATGACACTTATCCCTTTCTTATTTACTTCATATATAGTTTTTAATTCCATGAGGGATCTCATGCTTCTCCCCATACTCATTGGGGGATATGATTGACATCATGATACATTCACCTAAGTAGTATGGTTAGATTATATCCATATATTTTGTTTATATACATGATTATATTATTATATCTATCTTTATAAGCTTTGAAAATGTTAGATTCAACTTACATTGTACATTGACAACTTATGCTCAGACTCTTTTATATTATAAATTCATGTATACAAGTTATATTGGTTTATCAAGAAGATATCATATATTTTTAGTATAACACACAATATACATAGTTTTTATTTTGAGGATAGTTGTTACAAAGGGTAAATAACTCCCCTCTAAAGAGGGGGAATTCTAAAGGATTTACAAAAGATATCAATCCATCCTAGTGCAATTGTAACATAGTTTTCAACACGTAAAAATATATTATATAGCATAGACTAAAAAAATATAGTAAAAGGTGGTCATATCTAGATAAGTCTTAGTTTTGTTTAGAAACAACTTATTTGGTAAATAACATAACAAAGTGGTCAATACTGAAGTGTGATACCAGAAAAGGGGACTGAGATATTATCTATTAGCCCCTAAAACTAAAATATCTAGAAATGTGAGAAAGGTACATCATGTATAATAGGTTTAGTTTTGATTTACACAATCTCAGTCACAAATTATAAGATATGCTAATTATATACTAAGTTTATACATAGAATTACATAGGTTTAATTAGATTAAGGGAATCATGTGTGGTATTATCATTCATATTTTAATTTTAAATATGCATACACATAGATTAATAGGACTCTATCTAAAATCCATATGCATAGATATTAGAATTGGGGTCATGTGTGTGGCACATTTCTCATATATGTTCAATTTTGCACTAGTTCTCTCAAATAGAATGAAAAATCCATGTCATTATCCATTTTGTATACTTGAGAAACCATATGCACCATTTTTTTACTAGGATCACAATATATTTATGTCTCAATAGATATAGAATGATTTGCATTCTAAAGTGTCCTAGGGATGTTTTACATTCTCTAGTGGTCTAGAGCTATTTTAACATTTTATAGTTTCCATGTGACCCAAAGACATTGTACATAGTTTCAATTACAACACACAATTTTATTTTAATATTCGTATAATACACATGGATATGAAAATATGGAGTCATATGCTACTTGAGTTCTTGAACCACCTACATGAGAGGGTTAGAAAACTTATTAGACCATTCGTATTTATTCACATATTAAGATCCATCTAATAGAGGTGGGAAAATATAGATTCAAGACTAGATTGATTTATTGATCTACCCACACATGGGGATTATGTAAGCCATTAAACCAATCAAAGTT
>JARHVA010011116.1:0-5000 GCA_037957365.1 Torreya grandis
AGCCACAGGCAAATACTCCACTCCAGGAGGCCCTCTTATCGGAAGCTTGCTGTCCTCCTTCCATCCCATCGTTCTTAACAAACAATCTGTTACATCAACCATTGTGTACCAAAACACTAGCACCACATACCATAGTTTTCCAAATAATTAAATATGGACCACTTATCACTGCCATTGAATCCCTTTATATTCGGATTTTTGAAAGCAGGAAAGGCGGGAGGAAGAGTGGGATTGTCAGCGCTGGTCACACATGAAAATAGTGTAGACATCAAAGAAATGCCATCTCCAACTGCATGGTGAACTTTCATTATCAAGGTGGATTGGGCTTTGGTTGTCTTGTAATTGAGAACATGGAATTCCCAAAGAGGGCGAGACAGATTAAAGGGTTTTAAGGATAAGTCAGAGATGTAGTCATTCACCAAGTCATCATAGAATTCATGGGCCGGGTGGGAACTCTCCAATAACTATGTGATCATCAACGTTCACTGCTGTTTTATTCCACCTCAGAACTCCCTTCTCATCTTCCTCCTGGAAATGCAAACAAAACAGGGATGAGAAACTAAATAACAAACCAGAGATAGCCATTTATTGAGGATACAGAATGCAAAGCTTTTCCATTTCTTATTCAATATTTTTTAAACATATAAGAAGCTGAAATACCAGAATAGAAGAGAAACGCGGGTTCGTGGGCAAGAAGGCATCTGTAAGTATCTTCTTGGTGCGATCAATAACTACAAAAGGTTGTTCAAACTCCAAAATGATCTGTATCGACAAAGACAATATAGAAGTACTCAAAGACTGGCTGCTGGGGCTTACAGGCCTCTCCTCCAAATCCCTCTTTACAAAACAACTTGAGATCCATTGTATACAAAACAATCGAATTAAAATGATTTTAGATTCTTTTCCTCCCGTCTCCCTTTTATCAGCTAGACGTAACTATCACTTGATTCTTTTCCTCTCCTCTCCCTTAAAGAATATTATTTCTTATCTTATAAGATGGACCGACACAAAATCCTTAATCTAACAGTCTGCCCAAAATTTAAAAAAAATAATGAGCTTGGCAGTAGCTTTTACATTAAGTGCATTTGTGAGAGAAAACAATGTGCATTAGATGAAGGTTTCAATGAGTCGGAACGTTCATCTAACGTGCATAAATATCAAACAAAGACTGATTGGTCCATGGTTGAGTCAGATTTGTACACGCAGAGCATTTCTTCGCATTTGACAACGCACAACATATCAAGGGCTGCTACCTGTTTTCTCTCATTTTCTAGTAGCTGCTCAATCCTGTAAACAATAAATAATACAATTCATTGCTTTAAATCATTCGCCTACCTTATTCTCTCATTTTCTAGTCAATGTTCAATTCTCCAATCAATAAATAATATCGTCGATTGCTTTAAAATCCTTTGCCCCACCCACGCTAAATCTCATTTTCCACACATTCATGGTATAACACTAATAAATTAAAGTTACTATTAAGATTTTAAAAGTTTACAATAAATCAAGATCTGAAACAATAATTCAGAATTGATTTGTATTTATTGAATTGAAATAATTACAAATTATGCATAAATAAATCGTAATTCAAAAATAGATTTGACATGCAAAAATTTAAAAAAAAAACTAAAATTTTAAGAAAAATTTCCTATTTTTAGTTGCTGCTATTTTTACTAATTTTTGCATGTAAGTACATGCAGCTCTAAAAATTCCCTGAAATACTCTAAACACTAAAATTAGTATATAGAACGAATTTCAACTGAAGTTCACGTCTGATCATAAAAATAAAGAATTTTTAAAAATAAAAAAACACTGAAAAAAATCATTAAAGTGTAATTTTGGACCCTCAGATTGTCTCGTAGGCCTCTGATTTTTTTTGAAAAATGCCTCAAAATGAAAAGCATAGGACAGCAACGAACTTTTCGAAATGATCATTTCAGTGCATAGAAGAGCTCAAACAGAGCTACAAATCAAAAGTTATGGGCCTCCCAAAATTTGGCCTATTTTTAATACATCAAACACAAGTTGATATGATTTTGTCAGTGCTGCAATGTTAATCTGTGGAATCGAAGCGCGGACAAAAAATTCATGATATAACAAAAATTTAATTTGGTCAAATTTTCTAAGCCATCTTACCAAAAAAATTATTTTATTATTAGTCCCTTGCCAAAGCAAAGAATTAATACTTTCAATTTTCAAAAAAATTATTTTTGCTTATTCAATCAGATGTTTTTTAAATGTATGTGAACATAATATTTGTAACTTTTTTTTGAAAGATTTTCATATAAACTTTAAAATATTTTTAAAAATATTATTTGAGAATATTCCATGACTTTAAACATGCTATCAAATAATATTAATTGCATTGTACGAAGAGGTAGCCAAATAATATCCGATCTACCTCTAAATCGTAGGTAATGGGTGCACTAGACTGAGTGCGTTCGTCATTATCAGCAGTCAAAGCAGTGATGAGCTTGAACACGAGTGAAAGGACATGTGCTCAACCAGTGGTTGAACACCACTAGGCGTGGAAGCTAATAGAGGGCGCCGAATAAAAGGCCAGAGGCTCAAATCTAAGGGGTAGATTTACATGCATACAGAGAGGATAAAAGTTTGACTTTTTTAGGTCTCTATTGAAGTCAGCTGGACATCACAACATGTTTTCCTCTATGGTGCATATAGATCTCATTATGGTTTAATGTGAATCCCTTGACGTAGCTATGTTGAGATTTGATTAAAGCAGAAACTGTTCTGCTAATTTTAAGGAGACATTGTTGTATTTCCTTGCCATGGATCGTATGACTCATACCGTTATGGGTGCTCAACCTATTTGAATTTCCACTCATACTTTTCAAATTCATATTTTATTTCCATTCACCATATTTCGAACTTGCCTATGACTCTCTGCTTTTTTTTGTCACTTACGTGGCCTTTAGTGAAAAAGCGAACTGATAACTGCCCCGCATAATGATTCCCTGAAATGTCATCTTCCAAGCAGATTGTTGACATGTAAATGCCCATCTTTAATTACAGGCAATTCAAAGGTGAGGTAGAAGATGGTAGTGGACATCAGTGCATTATTTGTCTGTGTGATTATAAAGAAAGCGAAGGGTTGGTTGTGTCGTTGCCATCGTGTTGACATAATTTCTTCGTGGAGTGCATTCAGAGGTAGCTGTATTTCCACGCAAGACGCCCCATCTGTAGCCAACAACTCACTAACATACTCACATGCTCTTTTCAAGGAAAATACATGGAGTACGCTAACGACATATATATGAAAAGTTGTGATTATAAAAGCACAATTATTGCATTTATGGACTCTCCGGCAAAGATAAGAACAATAATATTTCGTTACGTAGTATAAAATGGCATAGGTGATCATTGTGTTATAAATATTTTTATATATTTTATGTTATAAATCGTTAATACGTATACTAAAGATGAATATTATCACTGTAAGCAATGGGTTTTTTTTTTCATATTTTTTAAATTTTATCATTATTTTTATAGTATTTACTTTGATTTATTAATTAATTATTATTAATTTAGATTAATATTTATCTTATATATTATATTATATTTAATATTTATTAAATTAAATCATTTTTATATAACTAAAAAAATAATTTAATTGGTGTGTTTATTTTGTACAAATCATTTTAAGACATCAAAGAAATGTTATAATAAAAATAATTAACTAACAACATTTTTTATATACTATATTTAAAATAAAGTTATGTAAAAAACACAAGATATTTCTAATACATAATATATTAATTGATAATATAAATTATTAGGCCTATTTTAGTACTCATTAATAGTAAACCATGACTTTCTCTCAAGGTTATGGATTATATTTATAATCGATAAATTATTATTTATAAATATTTATTTTTTAACAAGTTCACAAACTATAAAATCTCAAGCATGCTTTGACTAGACACCATCTATTCTGTTGTGAAGGGATGATATCACTGATCATTTATTAAAATATCTATATACTCATAATTTGATCCTAAAAACAACTAAAATAGCAAGCTCCTTTAGCTAAGGATACACGACTAAGGAACATCGAGAACATCAATATCATCTAGTACAATACATTCAAGTTCAAATTAGTAAAAGTCACAAACTTTAACAAGAATATTATGTATGTATTCAAACATATTTTATATCATTGTCCTTAGATTCATGCATGATACATGTACTAATACCAGATCTATTTATATGATGCAGTCCTCTAATATAAATAAAGATAATGACAAGTGGTGAAGGTGTAATGCAAGAAAAGCAAAAACCAACATTTAATCACATCATGGATGCTTTTCAGAGCAATGCAAAAAAAAGGGTCCCCTAGTTAACACAAAAAATATCATTTCTATTAAAATCGATAATTAAGGATTAAAAGTAAAATTAAATCTATTGATTCCAATGAATTTATTTAGTTTACTGAATCATGTAATAGATTCTATGATATGACCAATACATACTCCAACTTGGTTGTCATGAAAATATTCAAATAAGCAGCCCAAATATGTAGTTAAAGCTGATTTTAATGACAAAAGATTCTCCATTTGTGAATATAGCACTGACCCTTATTTTTGACTTTAATACTATTTACTTCATCCACTACCCCATTGTAAGACTATCCCTTCAAAAAATATCACAACTTCACACTAATACTATTACTAAAGGCAAGGACTACCTACTAAAAAGCCCTTATATAATCATGCACTATGATTTTAAATTTTTGAGGGAAAACATATGTGGAATCTAAATGTAGCCAACATATTCATGGCATAAAAATAGTTTAATTTAAATAAACTTTTTAAATTTAATTATGCCCTCTATTTTTTAATTTTATCATGAAAACATATTTTATAAGAATTATTGTTTTAGGAAAAATAATATTTATGGGGACTATTCTAATATATAACACACAAATTAATAGAAGGAATTATCATTTGTGACGACTTTGTAAAATTGAATATACTTATTAA
>JARHVA010011116.1:10000-25000 GCA_037957365.1 Torreya grandis
TTTCCCACCCCTTCTTGGTGGATTATGCCCTATGAATAGCTTGTATTACACTGATAGTGTGTCTAAAACTCACATGTGGGTGGATCAAGAACTCAAGCAGGTTATGAATCCATCATTGCCCACCCATTTATAATATATGAATAAAAAATAAATTAATAAAAGTACTATAAATGTCTAACTGAGTATGTCTAATTATGTATGCTACCTCAACAACCACTCAAGTACATTAGGCATCTATGGGCCACTCATGAATGCCAACCATTATAGATGGATTAATAAATAAATCTTGTGACAACCTAGAATATTACATCAAGTTTATACAACATATAAAATTACTTGTAATTTTTAATTCCATTTGATTAATCGATGTATAACTAAGGATATGGAAACAATGTGTCATGCATATGCCCCCAATTTGGTATTTGAGTATATTAATTTAGGATTGAGTTGTAATAACTGTATTTGGATATATAAATTGAATATAGCAATGATCATGCTATGAATTATGCCCCCAATCAAAGAAATTGATATACATCTAAGTTAAGCTAGTAGGAATTTGAGTAGACACTGAGTACAACTAATAAACCTATAAATAGATCTGTGCAAATCTATACTGTACCTACTATACTATTTTGGTAAATATAAGTTGTTTTAAAACTAAGGCTACTAGATAGTAGTGCCATGTCTTAGACAATAGTTCCATGTAGCATAGGTTTCTCTACTTGGATGTTAATGTCCTATTCCAAATTATGTGTCACTATACTACTTTTGAAGTCCCTATTTTTCTTTGTGTTTACCTATGTCTAATTTTTTGAAATTGAGCCTGTATGCTAAAAATGTTTTATGAGTAAAATATAAGAGCCGGATCTTTGTGATAAGACCCTATGTATGCCCCCTATTTTAAGGGTATTTTTTGAAATTGTGTACTAATTTTACTCAAAAGAAAGAGCTCTAAAAAATATGTGTTAGTCATATCATTTATGATATTTTAATATCCCCTACCAATAGGGATATGAAAAGACAAACAGCTCTGATACCACTGTAATATCCCCTTCCAATAGGGACTCTAGAAAGACAAAAGCTCTGATACTACTGTAATATCCCCAACCAATAGGGATATGAGAAATACAAAAGCTCTGATACCACTGTAGTATCCCTTTCTTAGGGGCTCCTTTTTCTGTCAAAAGCTCTGATACCACTGTGATATCCCCTTCAAATAGGGAATATATATAGACAAAAGCTCTGAATTTCTTTTTTGATTCTTCTGAAATTTTGTATGAAATAAGAACAAATTGCAATTTTTGCAAAATATCTTCAAATAAATAAATCAACCATAATATAATCTCTCAATAGCAAATCAAAGATCTTATCACTTGTTCAAATGATTACAATTACAGTCCTCTCTTATGCATATGAAATAATATGAAAATACAGTCTTGAAAACCTAGGCTCTTGCAAATCTGGGAATAAAATCAGGTTCTTGTCCGTCTCGAGTTGTTGTGTCGACACACAGTCACCATCATCGATCGATAAACTGCCAACGTTGGTCGCTGATGGTTGGCTTCTCTACCGACGTCGGTCCTTAGTCAGCCGGTGTCGGTCATTGGGGTGCTGATGTCGGTTCCTGTATTTTGGATCCCTGATCTGGAAATCTCTATCTATATAAATTATTGAAATAAAACATAAAGAAATAAATACCTAGAATATCTGTGATAACTTCTATGTGAATTTATCTTTCAACCCTATAAATCTCTGTGATAACTTCTGTATGAAGCTATCTCTCAATTTGGTAATAAATCAGCTGATATCTCACAACCTCTGAATCACACACACTAAAGAGTGGACGTTCTCCAATGCAAATGGAATCTTGGAACCCTTGGCTCAGTCTTGACAGAAGAATTCTTCAAAATCAATAGTCAATAATCAATGGATAATCAATAATGGCCTCCATGAGAAACCCTTATACCCTCAAAAAGATGTGCTTGCCCTAATTAGGGTTTTCTTAAATTAGAATTAGGGTTTCTAATTAAAAAATAGGCCAAATAATTAATATTTGATTAGATCAATCAAATATTAATATCTCCCTCAATATATGTCTGATCCTCGAACCGACTGAAGCTAGTGAATTAGGGAGTGATTATGCACATGAACATACCAAAATAAGGGTGCTCTACTACGTGTCAAATATCCCTAAAAATTAGGAGCTCAGGCAAACATGTCCAAAAGAGCCTGAATGAAAACCAAATGTAGAAATTTTGCTAATCGAAGCCAAGCCAAGCTCCATTATGACCCTCTATCCATCCTATCAGCCTACGAGGGTCGCATAATAGGCTAATCATCAAGTCTGTTGATGTCCACTAAAAAAGGGGACATGACAATCTGCCCCTCCTGAAATTGCTTGTCCCTAAGCAATCTCGAAACAATGAACCACTCGATCCACCTGGATCCCAAATGCAGTTATGCTCTGCACTGCTGTTAATCAATGTAAGTTCCTGTAATATCCTCTAAAATATAACCAAGAGGAATCCATAATCAAACTGGTGAATGCAACTCAACCAATCTCTAAAATCACAACTGCCCTGGATGTGTCGATACTGCAATCTGTGTAACTTGCTACTACCAATTCCATCTACAAAAGATGGTGCCAATCTATCCCATAATGGATGGTAAGAAAATGGAGCTGATCTACACCTGTGTGAAATGAAATCTTCTATCTCTGGATCAAAAGAAGAATAATGAGCATACCTCATCATATAATGCCGATAGGAACCCCCAAACTTTGCTACTGGCTCACCATCACTGAACTGGGAATCAACAGATGGCTCCAATCTCTGACTCCAAGTGGCTGTAGGCTGGATAAGACCCTGTGCAATCTGATCAACAAACCCCACCTCAAAATCCCTGTGAGGTAGCATAGTAGAAAGGATCACTATAATTTCTTCACCCAATTTGCTAATATCACTAGTACCTCGGATGAGAACACCTTCTGTCACTTTATGCGAGTCCAGACGAACACCTGCACCACCAGCAAATACTCCATGAATGATTTAGTGCAGTAAAAATTATATGAGGAAGCATCAACTTACTCCCCCACACACCACAACTGATCCCTCTGTAAAAATGGCATAGCCAACGGTACCATACTGTCATATCTGTGAGAAGAATCAATCTGGAGACTTGACTCCATGGGTATCCCAAACTCATCAGGACCAGGTACTCCCAAATCCTGAACATGTGTGTTAGCCCCAACAACATGTTCCTCAACTACAACTGTAGGAATGTACTCACCAACAACACTCAATGTACTAACCTCTGATTATACCTCCACACTCTGAATGCCAGCATCGGACTCATCCTCATCTAACTCCGAAGAAACTGCTGCTAAAACTATCTCATCATCATAATCCCTAGCTCCCTCATCCTCTGCAACTAACTGAGAGTCTGAATCCCCATGACTAAGCTCACCCACATGTCTCTCAGAATCCTAGTGAGCTACCTTCATTGCCTCTACCTTAGGCTCTGAAGCCTCTGCCTCTGACTCCTTAGAACTATCTTGCTGTTCGAAATCTTCTGATTTTGAACCCTCACAATATGCCCATATTATACCATTTGCCTTGCCCTTAGGCCTCAAATGAAAATCGTGATTGGCATCATATGGACATTTTCAGTATAAGCAAAGCTTTTTCCTGGACCCTTTAACAACGGATGCCACATACCATGTTAATTTGTTTTTGAATGTAGGGTTTGAAAGGATTTCATCTATCCTCCTCTGGGTTTCAACCAACAAGTGATAAGATCTTTGATTTTCTATTGAGAGATTATATTATGGTTGATTTATTTATTTGAAGATATTTTGCAAAAATCACAATTTGTTCTTATTTCATACAAAATTTCAGAATAATCAAAAAAGCAATTCAGAGCTTTTGTCTATATATATTCCCTATTTGAAGGGGATATCATAGTGGTATCAGAGCTTTTGACAAAAAAAGGAGCCCCTAATAAAGGGATACTACAGTGGTATCAGAGCTTTTGTATTTCTCATATCCCTATTGGTTGGGGATATTACAGTGGTATCAGAGCTTTTGTATTTCTCATATCCCTATTGGTTGGGGATATTACAGTGGTATCAGAGCTTTTGTCTTTCTAGAGTCCCTATTGGAAGGGGATATTACAGTGGTATCAGAGCTGTTTGTCTTTTCATATCCCTATTGATAGGGGATATTACAGTGGTATCAGAGCTTATTTGACATTCTATATTCCCTATTTGAAGTGGATATTACATTGGTATCAGAGCTAAATTCCTTCCATCCTGTTGGGTAGATCAAAGCTAATGTCCTGCCATCCTGTTGGGTAGAGTGGGTAGATTGAATCAACGAAGTATCCATGATGTCTTCAAGTACTCAGAAACTATGGGACAATGATATGAAGAAGCTAACACAAAGTTTGAAGGGGATACTACAGTGGTATCAGAGCTTATTTGACATTTTATATTCCCTATTTGAAGGGGATATTACAAATATCTACGTTATAATCCAATATAATGTGGAAACATAACATCAAAATGTAAGATAATATAAGCATAAATATGTAATGTAAGATGTATTTCATTTCTAAAATTTTGAAAGGGTGTCAAAATAGATGTAATCAATGTTTGTAATAATAAATATGAGTATGACTAAGTAGCTAAATAGGGGGAAGTGGCATGATGTACATCACAACACCCAAGTAGAAAGTGTAGATGCATGAGATCCCTCATAGAATCAAAAACTAGTGTTTGTAACAAGAAAAAATAAGTGTCATGGCCATAATGCGTACAATAAATCATACATATGAAACACATGAGGCACACAAAATAAGCCAAGTAGCCACAATATAATGAACATGGACACATGTCACTAAATCTGAGAAAACAAGAAATACAAGGATATGTTCAAATGTCTACATATGCAAGCAACAAGTTGGCATAGAGACACATAGAATTAAATATTTAAATGTTTGCATACATAATTTAAAAAACACACACAAAGGAAATGGGCACATGCTCAAGGAATATATATTGTGAATAGAAATGGCGTAGAACCAAAGAACAATTTCATATTCAATTTCCCTTAAACAGAAGAAGCATAGAAATACAATCAAGACTAAACTAGGTAAGATACAAATGAAATAATGTATGAGTATGTGATACAAATATGTATAAGAGATAGGATGTATATATTCTAAGTCTAAAATAGTAATAACTGACAAAAAATATGAGTATGAATAGAAATGATCAATATCAAGATGTTAAAATTAGAACGTAGAGTATGTAAGGATAAAAATTGGTAATACAAACTATGTATAAGATGCCCCCAAGTGGGTTAATGTGTCAAGTGAAGACCCATGCATCAATGTATATACCCCTAATGGGCATATAATATCAGGTTTGGATCTATGTATTGGAATAGAGTCCTGTAAGTAATTTTTAAGCACTCAATAAGAAAAAGTGAACCATGTATGTATAATAAAAATTGACTATGCTAAGATAGCTAGCATATGCAATTTCTGGAAAATATAAGAAGTGTAAACATAAAAATACATTCAATATATAAATTTTATGTTTTCTAAGTAATATTTAAATGTTTTCATGTTTTTTCAAAATAATATATGTACAAGTAAATGAACTATGTACAAAGAGTAAGAGAGAAGGAAAGTGTGTACAAGAAAAGAGAAACTATACTAAATAATGAGTCTCATGGGAGGTCACTGTCACTATGACCTATGTTAAATAGAGAGACTATGATCATGTGTGTTGTGTGAAAGGACAACTATGATCCCATAATGTTATATACTAGGTAATCGATAACTATATGTGTATCTACGTATGTAGTAGTGCTATGAATCTATGACACTGAATGTGGTGTCCTATGAAATGTAGGGGTCATAGGAACCTTTATTGTATAATAATCTATAGGTGACATAGTTTACCTATGTTGAGAACCCTGAGAACCCAATAACACTAATTTCAATAAAAAGTGAGTGGAGGAATGACTTTTAGAATCTATGATGCAAGTCTCTCCCTACTAATGGTCTCCATTGGAGAGTATACATATGTTTTAATATTGTATGATTAAACCTCACCTACACTAGTGGATATATTTAAATCTATGATGTATCAATAAGAATTGTGCTCTAAGTCATAACTGATAATTATGTTATATTTGGTAACTGTGTTGAAATTGTAATTGGTGATGGTGGAGTAACTACCTATGGAATAGGTAGAGGATACTCATATAGAAGACCCTCATCTTTGACCCCCTAGTTTATATGTATATATTCCATGCATATATGCACTATGGATGGGATGGATCATAGTTTCTCTATCTATGGCCTACCCAATAATATATTAAATAGGCTTGCACTAGGTACTACTAATAACTAAGTGGCTAAATGTGTTGGTCCAATCAATAATAGAACCATAATCTCCTCGACGGATATCTGAACATGACCATTGAAACCACTAATAATTGTGTATATGGGGAATATATCTTACTGTAAATACACAAAATGCTATAAAAGTGTCATAGTAAACATGTTAATGCTTGGCCCCCTGTCAACCATAACACTCTGAGTAGGATGGTGTCTATGTATAATCATACAAAGAGTGCATATAAATTTGTATCAATCTCATACTCTGAGAAGGTGATGAGTGGTATAGCAAGAACTATAGTATGGTACATGCCAATGATGTTGTGTAATAGGTGTTTTATCTTTGTAATAGTATGATATGATGCTAGTGGTGGATTTTTCTCACATGTGTAGTCAACACCTAATGTGCTCCCTACCTCATTTGTTGTGTGCTCTAGAAATAGATATGAGAATATATTTAATACCTTAACTTCTATTTTTTATACTTTTTGTACAATTGTGGATGTTCCCACATCAATAATATTAACCTAATTTTAATATTATATCTTATGTTTTAGGCTTATGAATTTGTTTATTATATGGCCTAATGCTTTGTCACGCTCACATAATGCATTGGAATCATAGTTGTTTAGAAGAGTTTGTGCCAAATCAGCCTCTTTAATTTGAGAGATTTTATGCCTATTTTTTATACCCCTACATTTGTTTGAATTTTATACTCCTATCTACCACAGTGATGGCCTAGTCATAAAATCTAAAATTATAGTTAGGGACTTAAGTCAATTAATAGTATTATGAATAAATATGTTTTCAATTATATAATTTGATAATGATTTATTTATAAATTTATATTTATATTATAGTTATTTTGAAAAGCATTTATGGTTGAATGAATATGAATACACACACACACACACACACACACACACACACACACACAACCACACACGTGTGTGTGTGTGTGTGTGTGTGTGTGTACGTATACACACACACACACACACACGTATATATATACATATACATGTGTGTGTGTGTGTGTGTGTGTGTGTAACGTTTGTTTTTAGTCATGAGATTTTGATAGACAAAGTTGATCAAATACACACACACACACACACACACACACACACACACACACACACACATATGTATATACACACACACACACACACACACACACACACACACACACACACACACACACACACACACACACACACACACATATATATATGTACACACACACAGACACACATATATATGTATGTATGTATACATGTGTGTGTGTGTGTGTGTGTGTAATGTTTGTTTTTAGTCATGAGATTTTGATAGACAAAGTTGATCAAATTTCATTTATTTGAAGTAGTTAATATAGTGTTTTAGTTTTTAAAAGATAATGATTCCTAATGTTTTGTTATAATTGAATGCATTATATGATTTGCCATGATAGTTTTCAATTAACTTCATTAAAAAATTTAATTACTTGTATGAATCATGTTGTGATATAAGTAAAATCTGGTTTAATTTGAAACCTAAGTTGTTATGATTCCAAGGATTATCAAATAAATCTAAGGATTATTAAATAATCCTAAGGGGTTCTAATTTTTAATCTAAAAATTTTATCTTATCCTAAGTATACAATTTGATGATTTGGACCTAACATTAAAATTTTAAAGCGGACATGGAGTGATTGTTTTGATTTGAGGAAATATTAAAAATTAAGTTATATGTGATTTCAAGGATCATTTAATTAATGGTTCAAATCGCAAGTTGGTAGTCTAGTTAGCATGCTGGTTTAATGCTAAGTGTGTTGGAGGTTTCAAGATCCAAATAATATCAAAGACATTTTTAAGAATTAAATGTAAATTATACATGCCTAGATATACATGAGTTATCTAATTTCTTAGTAAAGAAATTGGTCATGACTAAGTTTGAGTCGTTGCTAAACAAGTTAGTAGTCATCTAAATAACATGCCTCAAATTAAGAAACCATTAATTTGAAGGCATGTAAATTGAGGGAGGTAATGTATGGGTTATGGAAACAAATAGGTTGGTTTTCATTTTGATAATTCATTTTTCAAAGCACACTGTGGAAGCCATACTCTGCGGTGATAATTTGGGAAGTTAAAGACATAGTGTTAATAGGTACATTATTATCAAAAGAATGATTTGTTTTTAAAGGGATAGTGATAGTTTATCATTACGACTAGTTTACATGAAAGAAACTACAGTTTTGAGTTTGCATGATATTATTTTTGATAAAATCTTGTGAGAGAAAATTGTCTATTTAAATTATTTTGCATGCATGGGTTTTGGAATAACGAAAGTTATTATTATTATTATTATTATTATTATTATTATTATTATTATTATTATTATTATTATTATTATTATTATTATTATTATTATTATTTGCAACATATATGACTAAAAGTGTTTTACTTTTGTTTAAAAATCCATGCATCCCTATTTTGAGGATAAATTAGGTGAATAATAAATATTGTCATTTATGAAGTGTTAGATATTTGAACTATGTCTGAGATAATTATGGAGGTTATCTTGTGAATATGGATAGTTTGGTCTTGGATTTTTAGTTGGTTGATAGTTCGTCACTGTGGTGATTTTGGTTATCTTAGATTAATTTTTTGAAGTTACGGTTTCATAAATGCATGAGTTGGAAATTTTGATGATCTTGAATATGGTTTTGTCATGACATTTTATGCATGATTTTTAAAAGTATGTTAAGAATTGTTTTTTTAAATTTGACATATAAAATTTAATGGCATGAAATATATATGAATTTCAAAAATACAATTTTTTAAAGGTTTAATTTTCAAAATCATGAATATTTAAAGAGCAACAAAAAAATGATAACATTTAGAAAGTTGAGATAAAGATATGTATTCTAAGTTTTAATATGATGTTTTGAAAAAGATACGACTCTATCGAAGGCTTATAATATTGAATGAAATTTCTATTGAAATTATTTATCACATGTTACGTAGTTTTATTATTATGATTTTAATTCTAAAAATTATAATGGGACATGATATAGTCATAATTTAAAATCATATAAATAAGTTTAATTTTAGATAGTTGAAATTCTTGATTTGTTCAATTTATTGATGCTGCTAGAGATTTTTATTAGATGATTGAAGTTTGGAAATATGAAATTATAGTTTTGATTGTTGATATATATATATATATATATATATATATATATATATATATATGATGATGATTATATTTTGAATATATACTTTTTAATTGCATTTAGAATCTCAAGTTGGGATCAACTAAATAAAATAAGAAAAAAGATAATAATGATTTGAAAAAGAATCATTATGGTAGTATGAATTGAAATATACTTAATAAAACATTTATTAGAGGAGGTTTTAGGGCTAGATGATTTTGTCCTAGATATGCAAGTAGAGGAGCCTAAATGTCTTTCCATTTTAATGCCATTGACCTAGCATTTTAGAATGTGTTGAATAGTTTTTAATTTAATCTTATTAATCATAGGGGTAATAGAGGTTTTATAGGTCATATATTTAGAACCATATCCCATTATCATAGTATCTCTTTCCATTAGTTGCAAGGTAGTCCCCATTAGTTGCCTATTAAGTCACCCAGTTAAGAAAGAGTGAATATTGTTAGTGAACAATGACAACAATTTAATGAGATAATTCAAGTAAAAATTTTTGTAAATATTGAATTTTCATCTTATTATAGTGAGCCTATACCACCTCAAAATATGTCTATTTCAAGGTGCAAAAAGCTAAGTTTAGAAAAAAAAACTGTTATCATACATCCATCTACTTAAAATAAATGTGTAAATAGTCAAGATGAATCAAATATACTAACATAAATCAAAGTTATGAAGAAAGTTAAGTTGAAGATAGATGATCTTGAATGTGGTTCAATGACCAAGCTAGTTCAATTTCCTATAGTTTAGATGGAGTATAATGAATGTTTTAATGAAAAAAGAGAAACAATAATATAATTTCTATATGATTTTGATGACTCTTGATTATCATAAAGATACAATTTTATTTTAAAAGTCAAAATTTAAATTTGTTAAGACTTAGTATATTTATGTATTTTGATACTTTAATTATATTTTTTAGAATGCAACATATATATGTGTGTGTGTGTGTGTGTGTGTGTGTGTGTGTGTGTGTGTATATATGTATGTATATATGTGTATATATATATATATATATATATATATATATATATATATATATATATATATATAATAGAATTAATATAGGTAAGGATATCATTTAACTTTAAATTAACTTATTATTATTAAAATAATAATAATATTATTATTATTATTATTAATTGATTAGAGGGTATCCACCCATTAAGAAATACTTAGACTATTTTCAAATAATTTATCTCATAAGACTTTTAATTTCTTAGAAAAAGTTTAACTTATAACCGTCAGTATTAATTCATTTTTAAAATTCAATTATTTTAAGTTAGTAAGTAACTAACTAAGGTTAGTTAAAACTTATTTTATATTAATTTATAAGTTTAAAATAAGATCAAGGATTAATTTGATGAGGAGGATAAACATAAGTATTGAAGACTATTACATTCTAAAGTCAATCATTTATCTTTCTCTTCTATGTAATTTCTTTAAGATAACATGACTCTAGTAGATATATCAATGGTAGTTTATTTGATAGTTGAGTATGTATTTTAGGCAATACAATTATATCTAGTTTTATATTATCATGTGTAATTGACAATCTAAAATTTTCAAGTTTAACATCTTTTGATTATTGCTTTTTATAATCTTGTGTGCAGAATCTGAGTATTCAACCTGAGTGATGATAAAAAAATTATTGTTTGTAACATATTATTGATTTAATTGATTATAAAAGTTATCTTTTAAAGATATTTTGTAACAAATATGTTTGTTTCTAAAATAAAATAATCTATTTTGCTAAGATGACTCTTTTTCATTGAGACTCACATATTTTAATTATATTGTATTTTATTTGTTTTTGACTTCTAAATTAGTTTGAATATAATTTTTATTTTAGTTTCTAATCAATCTATTTTTTTTTGTTTAGTATAATTTTAATATTATTAGTTGTATTAATTTTATTCTTTATTTCAAATTTATTTATTAGATTAAGTTTCTTAGATTAGTTTTATGTTAGGTTTATTTAGATTAGTTTTGTTTAGATTATATTCTTTTAGTTTTCTTAATTCGTTTGTTATTTATTAGTTAGTTTTTTGATCTTATCATTTTGAATCATCCCTTGATTCTTGAGTTATGTTTTATTATTTGATTATTAAAGATATGCTTATAAACTAATTTTCTTTCTTATCTTCATTTTACCATTGTACCTTTTTTTAATTTTTTATATGTACTCAAAAGTTATAACAACAATGCTAGATATTATTTTGAAAATATTTTTTATTACTAAATTAGATTTATTTCCTTCAAAAGATTGTCTTGTTCATAGGCTCTCTTTCAGATATGATAGATTACATATTCATATCTAAATTAATTTATTATTTGATAGATTTATTTCTAAATTATAATAGAATATGTTATATTTAATAGCTTATTTATTATTTTTTATAATATTTACAAAAAACCTCATATCTTTAGGAGCATATTTAAACCTTTAGAATTTTACTATTAAATTAGTATGATTATAACTTAACCTTCACAATAGATAAAAGGGTTGATTATTTGATGAAACATTTATCATCATCGATAATTTTGATAATTTAGCTATGGATAGCATTTAGAAATCTTATTTATTTAAAGTTTTATTTTTTCTTACTCATAGTACTTGGAGGACAACCTCCTATTATCCAAACTAGAATTGATATTGTTGATGATCAAGTTTATATTTATTTTAATTTAATTAATTATGCATAGTATAATCATCCACATAATCTTCATCATATTATAAAAGTCATAAATAAATAAGAATTTATAGAATTCGAGATAGATTGCTACTATAATCTTACTTGTGAAACTCAAAAAAATATTTTAGATATAAATAGATGAATTCAAAAAGATAGAACTAGAGTTTTAGTTTCTAATCCAAGACCTAGATCTCATTTTTTTTAATTCTTATCTATTTAATGATTTGGTTATGCCTTCTAAACCTATAGATACAAATCTATAGTGTAATAAATTTAATCAGGTTCAAAAAAATCAATCAATTCAAGTTTAAGAGACTATTTGAGCTCTCAATGGAAGAACAAGTAGATTAGAGAATATAAGATATTATTTGTGGTCTATAAAATAATAGAGATTAGAGTGATATCACTAAAGATGAAGTTGGTTCTAAAGCTGAAGCAAAATAGTAAATAGCTTTAAATATATTGATTTATAAAATTCTACTTAGCATTGGAAATCATCCAAGTAAGTTACTTTCCCTTAAAGGATTAAATATATTAAAAAATTTTAGAGCTTCTAAGGAATCTTGGAGAGATCATTTAGACACATTTAAGTTAGTTTGTGTTACTCTTGATATAACAAGTTAAAATATTTCATTAAATATTTTTACTTGAACACTTGAAAGGAAAGATTATCAAACTTTTGTTAGTTTACCTACCAAAGCTATTAGCACTTAGAAAAATATTGAAGATTGACTAGAATTATCTTTTATAAAAGCTAAGGAAGATTAGATCTAGTCAATGATCTTGTATGTTTTTCTCTTGATCTAGGTGAAACTAGATATCATTTCATTACTAGTTTTACTAAGTTATGTCAAAAGATTCCTCATTATCTTAGACCTTCTAAAAAGTTATCTAGACTTTACATTTATAATGTTTTATATTTGAAGTATATAATGGCCTTAAAGGATAAAGACATTACGAAATACGATGAAAATGTAACATTTTATATTGAGTATGAAAATAAGTTCAAATGTATTGGTTTTAAAGATAGGTCACCTATAGGTCTAAATTCATACAATTAATTTTTTTTTAAAGCCATTTAAAGTTTGGGAAGTGAACTAGTCATCGTTAGAAGACAATTGAATGATAAACCTTCTTCATTTAATAGAAATATTATTTAAATTAAAGTAAAAGTAAAGAATCTGTTCATTATTTTAATGTGTGAATTAGATCATGATCTAAATGCATGTATTGTTGTTCAAAAATTTAAAAATTTAATTCAATGGAAAGATAGTATAAATGTTCATCTAGCAGACGACATAAACATGTGTGCTCTTGATGATATATTAGGAAATGAAGGTGCTTATGTTGTTAATACTAAAAATAAATATTAAAATTCTTCTCAAAATATTAATACAAAAAATAATGATTTTTATTGAAAATATAAAGGTAAAGTAACTCGGCATAATTATTTAAATAATTCTTCTCAAAATATTTTTTTATCAGTTGGTTATAATAATATTCAATATCAACCCTATAAGCCTAAGAATTATACTCAGATTTGATAGTATAATGCTAAATCTTATAATATAATTAATTATTTATGTACAATTAAATTTGTATTTTCATTATTACAAGCAATTATCCTTCCAAGACGACTTGATAAAATTAATGAAGATGATAAAAATCCAAATTCTAAAAATGATGTAGATTTATAGAAAAAAAAATTAACAAATATTTGTTTTTGCTCAAAATTATGATCCTCTTATAGATTATATATCTCCTTTTTATATTTCAGTCAAAATTACTCTAGAGATAATTCTTAATTGTATCTTAAATATAGGGTCTTCAAATAATATAATTCTCAAATTTATTGTAGATCAATTAGGCAATTTCTATAAAACTGATAATAGAAAGATTACTAGATTTTATTAAATACAAACTAAAATTTGTCGTAAGTCTTAGGATATAGTCATTAAAATTTCCTAAGATGAAAGGAAACAATTTATGAATAATTTCCAAATTTTTGATATTCCTAGTAATTATGCTATGTTATTAGGAATGGATTACTCAAAAGTAATAGGTGATTTTATTGGAAAATATATTACATAGGTTCTCATAAGTAATGAGATTGCTTTCATTAAAATAGAGGATTCATCTAGTACACATATAGAATCACCTCCTCTTTTCACTATTACCTATGTTAAAATAGGTATTGGAACTTAGGAGCTAATGAATTTGAATGGCCCAAAAAATCAACAAAAAGACTTCTTTGATAAAAATATTATATGGTCACATTATTTTGATAGAGCTTGTTCTCAACTAGAAAATATTACTAGAATTTGTTTAATCTCTCCTATTGGTAAGATATTTTGTTATGATTAAAAATTATCATTTTAAAACACTAATAATATTATGAAATTTGAAGCATTATATTTAGTTTTGAAACAATCTATTGAACTTAATATCAAGCATTTAGAATTTTTGAGATTCTGAATTAATTATTAGACAAGTTTGACAAAACTAACCAAACTAATTTACATCATTATAATCAAAATATTTGGTCTATTCTTAAACATTTTAAATATCTTAATATCGCTCACATACTTAAATAATATAACAATAGATCTAATAAGCTTGTTATTTTTAATTCAAACCCAACTCTAAGTAAGAGTGAACAAATTACATACTTCTTTTTCTTTGAAATGTTTCGACCCA
>JARHVA010011116.1:30000-32500 GCA_037957365.1 Torreya grandis
ATAGATCCATTAATTCTTATGGAACTAATTTTAATGTTTGGGGATCATATGAGGATGTAAGACCTCATGATAATCCCCTTAATCTCCTATATTATTTCTTGGTATTTAAATCATTTTATTGCTTGCATGCTTACTAGGATCTTTAATTGTTACCATTTATGGGAATTTATGGCATTGTTGGTATCCAAGGTTAATTAATCACCTGAGCATTATTTATTACTTATTTTGACCCTTGAATCAATTCTAACTTACATTCTATTATGGTTTCGATTGGTCAATGAAAAATTTATCTTGTTGCTTGATTTCCATGTTTGGTTGGGTTGTTGTATTTTGATGTTTGGCTACGTTGCCTGATTTTATGTTTGGTTATGTTTCCTTATTTCTATGCTTGGATGAATTTCTTGATTACCATGATGTGTTGAGTTTATTTGGTAGTCCTTGAGTTGGTTAAATGTAACTGTAAGTTATATGTGATATTTTTTTGTCTACTTATGATTGTATGGAGTGTACCCTTGGTGGTAGTTATACCTTGTGTTTTTGCTATATTATTGTGATGTGATGTCTACTAGTTTAATTCCTAACTTGATTAGAACTTCTTATTTAATCTTGTTTGTTGAAACCATCATCTAGATAATGGTTGGGGGTGGTGAGGGACACCTATAGAGGGCTCAAAGGGCTGGTTGGGAGGGCTTTTCCTATTATATTTATACTATTCCATATGGGGATGGCTTCATGGATAGGTATAACATATTTGTTAATGTTATTCACTTGTGTTATCTCTTTACTAGCTTAGATGCATGATACTTTCATCTAGCATGACTAGTGGTTGCAGTTATGATTAATTATTTTTGATTTTAGATTAGTGGTAGTTGGTTCTTGGAATGCTAACCTTGTATGTGGTTAGGGATCCTTCAAAACCAAGAAGTGCATGCTTATGTTGTAGATTTCAATGTAGCATGTTAGATATTGCATATCATCCTAGATTCTCACTTGGGAGGTTTTTGTGTCTTATGTTATATTGATTACTAATGTTATAACATTACACCATCTTGTCATTATTGTTGATTCTTTATTATGTACTACACAAATAATTTTCCTATAGTTATAACTGCTAATTTGGCTTTACACACTGGTATGGAAATATTTCATTTGTACCTTTTTATAGAACTTCAATAGGTTCTTATGATATAAGATGTCATGGTAAACTCAATTATTAATTTGCTTAGGAAAAGAGTTCCTTATGTTATATTTAAGCATACTTGGGTTAATATTGGATTGATGGTTGTATATCCATTTTAATGACATGCTAGTATATTGCATTATATTGTCATCCTAGACCATATGGTATCGATAATGTGCCCATTAAAGTGGTATTTATTATTTATATAGTCACATGGATTTTTCATATGTATTCTCTTAATGTATATTCATGGTAATTGGAAATCGATAAATTTATAGATAAATGGATTCTATGTACTTGGGTAATTGGGCATGCTTTAGCGTGTTGACTAGAATCACTATTAAGTTATAATCTCAGTTGAATATTAATTTTTCTTCATGATGGTTATATTTACTCATTGGGTAGGCATGGCTATTGGTATGAATTGGATTGTGTATTAACCTTGTGTAAACCTTGATACTTGTATTCTTCAACAAATTGGTTCATTTGGAACCATTTCATGCTTGAACAAGGTGCATAAGAAAACTAGTTATTAATTCATGATGAAAATACGTAGTATGAGTTTATAGGAAGTGATATAAATTCATTAACAAATTCCATGATAAAATGATAGGTTAATGTTGTAAAATCTCATCATGCACAATGAATTCCTAGTTATAGGTTGGATATAATGCTAATGTGAGTGTGTAAATTCATTGAGCTAGTAATCCTTTTCTACGTTAAGCATCTATTGGTAAGATAATTGATGTTAAGTATTTTATACACATATATATGTATATGTGTGTGGGATACCATGTATTTGAAGTGTATTAATTCCTCTTCCCATCATCATTAGTCTATCGAATTGGCTATTTGCCAATTTAGAGTTGATTATATCGATTCAAAAATTTATCGCCACTATATTATTACCTATTAGAGGATGTAGTAAGGCATGATGGTATCTTCCTCAATGTAATTAGACCATGGAAATGTATGATTAATAATTTATTGAAATCATTATTTAAGATATGTTATTCATGTTGTATATTCATGAGCCTTAGCCTAACCCATATGCACTCTTTTGATAGCGGGTTACTGTATGTGTTTTGAATGGTAGATATTATGATTGATTACCATTAGGGATAATATTTCCTTGGTTTCCATGTCATGCCTTGTTGTGATCATTAATAAATTACAAGGTTTATATAAAGCTTACTAATTATATGTATGCAGTTTTACATAGTGTGTATCACTTGCTTCAACAAGCAAATTTTTTGCCCTTTATACATCTATTGTGTACTCTGATATATAACTTCAAAAGAAAAAAATTGGGGTTATTTC
>JARHVA010011116.1:42500-45000 GCA_037957365.1 Torreya grandis
ATTTGCTGCCAATATATTATTACCTATTGGAGAATGTAGTAAGGCATGATCATAGATTTGTCCATGTACTTGAACCACGATAATGCATGCTTAAGAATTGATTGAAATCATTCTTTGAGATATGTTATTCTTATTTTATGTTCATGAGCCTTAGCCTAACCCATATGGACTATTCTAATAGAGGGTTATCATATGTGTTTTGAATGATAGATATTATGCATGATTGACATTAAGGAAAATGTTTCCTTGGTTTCCTTATTATTCCTTATTGTGATCACTAATGACTCAGAAGGTTTAGATAAACCTTTCTGATTATGTCTATACAGTTAAAGTAAATGTGTATTAATTGCTTTAACAAGAAAGGTTAGGGTCCTTTATATATCCATTGTGTACTCTTATATGCATCTTTAAAAAAAAAATTGTGGTTGTTTCACCCTCTTATTGTAAAATTTATTTTCTCATTAATTTTCTCTTTAATCAAATTTCATTATTTATTGATGGGAAACAAAGTTATAGTGTAATCTAATGTACCTATTTTATCTTATCTTTTGAAACAACCAACCATTCAAAAAAACCTTGAAAAATGGATTTTATGAATTAAAAATTTTGACCTCAAATTAAAAACTTTAAAGACAAATAAAGGTAATGACTTGGCAAAACATTTATATGAAAACAATTCTTCAATTATTAATGTTTTGATCTTGTCAGTTGATGATAATTTAAATGCCAGTCCTTATTTAAAGACCATGAAAATATATGATTTTTCTAAAAATTTCAAATTTAGTCTTGAAATGAATGAATGGGATTGTATGCTCTCCAAATATGATTAGTATTATAACTATACTTGGAAATCATGTTTTTCACTTGAAAGATATTGATGGAAACTAACTGTGTTATTCAATTAACAACCATAATTTAAAATTGATTCACAATTAGTTTCAATTTTAGATTTATTGCTTTCTTTTTGGTTTTTTTTTTTTTTTTTTTTTTTTTTTTTTTTTTTTTGGTTTTTTTTTTTTTTTTTTTAATGTCTTGTTTTGTTGTTTCTTTGTGTTTTGTTTGTTTTCTTGCTTCTTGTTCTTGTTTCTATTTTACTTTCAAAAAATCAACAAATGTCTCAAGTGGAAAAAGTCTTCATGTTATGGAGGAACAACACAAATATGTTAAAGTATAAGTACAAGTATCAATTATTTTGAGATATTATTCTTTATAAGTTAAATTTTCTTTATACATGAACAATATTTACTAAATTATAAGTAGTTTTTGAAGTAATACTCTATTTTTAAAAATTATATTAGAGACTTTTGCATTTATTTATGTATCCTCCCTGAACTCCCTTATTATATTATTCTACTTTTGTGTGCCATGCTCTCCAAACATCTCATCTCCTATTGAGAAATGTTATAAAAGGGGTTTGTACATAGCTTCTAGAGAAATGATTTACCTGGATCACACTCTCAAGATTATTTTTCTTACAATAGATAATTTTGATACTACTCAATTTTATATTCAAAACTGACTAGCAATCTCTAGTGTTATGCTTATTTTTTATACCCCTACTTTTTTTTTGAATTTTATAGTCTTATCTACCATAGTTATGATCTAATCATAACATCTAAAACTATAGTCTAGGACCTAAGTCAATTAATAATATTATGAATACATATGTTTTCAATTAAAGAATCTAATAATTATTTGTTAATAAATTCATATTTATAATATAGTGGTTTTGAAAAGCTTTTATGATTGAATGAAAAAAATTATCATATATAAGTGGAATCTAATTTAATTTGAAACCTAAGTTATTACAATTCTATGGATCAAATAAATCTAAGGATTATTAAATAATCCTAAGGGGTTCTAGGTTTTAATCTAAGAATGATATCTTATCCTAAGTATGAAATGTGATGATTGGGACCTAACGTTAAATTTTTTAATCAGATATGGGGCGGGTGATTGTTTTGTTTCAAGGAGCTATTGAGAATTAAGCTATGTGTGATTTTGAGGATCATTTCATTAATGTTGCAAATGGAAAGATGTTAAGGTAATTTCATTAAGCTATATTGGTTTAGTGATAAGTGTGTTAGAGGTTTTGAGATATAGATAATATTGAAGGTGATCTTAAGAATTAAATGTAAATTGTACATGACTAAAACTACATGAGTTAGTTGGTTTTTTAATAAAGTAATTGGTCATGACCAAGTTTTAAGCCTTGCTAAAAAATTTAACAGTTGGCTAAATGATGTGCCTTGAATTAACAAACCAATAATGTGAAGGAACATAAGTAGAGGTAGTTAATGCATGGGTTATGGATATAAATAGGTTGGTTTTAATTTTGAAAAGCAGGCTATGGAATCCATATTTTGTTAGGATAATTTAAAAAATTACAGATGGAAACTTTAAGACACAACATTAACAGGTAAGCTATTATTGTAATAATGAATAGTTTTTAAAGGGATAGTGATAGTTTATCATTATGACTAGTTTACATGAAATAAAT
>JARHVA010011116.1:47500-91662 GCA_037957365.1 Torreya grandis
ATGCATGAGTTGGAAATTTTGATGAGTCTGAAGATCATTTTGTCTTGACATTGTGGGTATGATGTTTTAAAATTATGTTTGTGAAGATTTTGACATACAAAATTTAAGGGCATGTAATATATATGAATTTCAAAAATACATTTTATGGGGATTTTATTTTCAAAGTCATGAAATTTAAAGAGCAGTAAGAAAATGTTAATAGTTGGAAAGCTAAGATAAAGATATATATTCTGAGTTTTGATATGATGTTTTGAAAAAGATACAACCCTGTCAAAGGTTTATAATATTGAATGGATTTTTTGTTGAATTTTTTTTAGAGGTTATAATTTTGTTGTCAGTTTGATAAATACATGCATTTCATATATATATATATATATATATATATATATATATATATATATATATATATATATATATATATATATATATATATATATATATATATATATATATATATATATATATATATATATTTTGAAGTTGCATTTATACAGTGAGATAAGATGCTATTGGGATAGAAAAATATGTGAAATAAAATTATGAAGAATATAATTTTATTATTAGAATTTTTATTTTGAATATTATAATGGGACATGACATGGTTAGAGTTTGAAATCATATAAATAAGTTAAATTTCATATAGTTAAAATTATGGATTTTTTCATTCTGTTGATATTACTAGAAATTTTCATTAGATGGTTGAAGGTTGGAAATACATAATTACTTTTGTTATTTTATATATATATATATATATATATATATATTCAAATAATGATAATCAGATTTTGAATATATTTTTTTCAATAGCATTTAAAATGTTAGGTTGGGATCAACCAGATTCAAACAAGAATAATGATAATAATATTTGGGAAAGGAATCATTTTGATAGTATGAATCAAATTATATCTAATTGTTAATTTTTTAGAGGAGATTTTAGGGTTAGATGCTTTAGACCTAGATATGCAAGTAGAGGATCTTGAAAGTCTATCTATTTTAATATCATAGACCCAACATTTTGGAAAGTGTTGAATATTTTTTCATTTAATCATGTTAATCACATGGATAATAGAAATTTTATTGGTCATAGATTCTGAAATAAATTCCATTCTCATAGTAGCTCTTCCCATCAATTGGAAACTAATCCCTATCAGCTACCTATTCAGTCACCTAGTCAAGAAAGAGTCAAGGTTGTTAGTGAACCACCACAAGCCAATGAGCTAATTCATGCAAAGAATTTTGTAAATATTGCACCATCACCTTATTTTAGTGATCTTATACCATCTCAAAAGATGCTTATTTCAAAGTGAAATAAACATAGTTTAGAAAACATTTTGTTGTCATACATCCATATACTTCAAAGAAACATAAAAATAGTCAAGATGAATCTGATAATTCAAGAGAAATTAAAGTTTTGAAGCAAGTTAATTTGGATATAGATGACATTGAAATAAATTTAGAGATAAACATTGTTCAATTTTGTATATTTTAGATGGAGTATAATGAATGTTTTAATTAAAAAAGAGAACCAGTGATAGAAGTTCTATTCGATTTTGATGACTCTTGATTATCAGAAAGATACAATTTCATTTCAATGTTGAATTTTAAATATATTAAGACTTTATATATTTCAATATTTTGATACTTCAATTATATTTTTTGGAGGATATCATTTAACATTGAATTATCTTATTAGTATTGAAAAAATGTTATTCTTATTCTTATTAATTGATTAGAAGGTCCCCATCCATTAAGAAATACTTGGTTTATTTTTAAATAATTGATCTATTAAGACTTTTAAATTTTTAAATAAAACATAACTTATAACTATCAATATTAATTGACTTTTAAAAGTCAATTATTTTAAGTTAATAGGTAAATAATTAAGATCAGTTACAAATTTTTTTGAACCAACTTAGAATTATAAAATAATATCAATGATTCATTTGATGAGGAGGAATAACATAGGTATTAAAGACTATTACATTCTAAATTTATTCATTTATCTCTATCTTCTATGCAATTTATTTGAGATAGCATGAATTTTGAAGATAGATCAATGGTACTCTCTCTGATAGTTAAGTATATTACTTAGACAATGTAGGTATATCTATTTTTATAGTATCATTTATAATAGATTATCTAAAATTGTCAAGTTTAATATTTTTAAATGATTTCTAGTTGCAATCCTATGTATAGAATCTGAGTATTCAACCCGAATAGTGATCAAAACTTCATTGTTTGTGATGTTTTGTTGATCTAATTAATTGTATAATTTATTTTTTAAATATATTTTGTAAAAAGTATGTTTATTTTTCAAATAAAATTATCTATTTTTTTATAATGACTCTTATATTGAGACTCACATATTTTGTTTATATTTTATTTTAATTGACTTCGACTTCTTATTTAGTTTGAATCTAATTTTTAGTTTAGTTTCTAATTGATCTAATTTTTTTCTATTGAATATATTTTTAATATTATTAGTTGTAATTGTTTTATTTTTTATTTCTAATTTAGTTATTGGATTAATTTTTTTAGGTTAGTTTAATGTTTGGTTTAGTTAGATTAGTTTTGTTTTAATTATCTTTTTGTTTAAAATAAATTCTTTTAGTTTTCCTAATTAGTTTTTTATTTATTAATTAGTTGTTTGATATTATTGTTATACATATTTATTTGATTTTTGATTTATGTTTTGTTAGTTGATTATTAAAAATAATATTATAAGTTTAATTACTTTCTTGTCTTCATTTTATGTTTGTACTTTTTGTTGATTGTCTTTGTATTTACTCAAAATATAGAATAACAAAGCAAGTTATTATTTTGAGAATATATTTATTACTGAATCATATATTTATTTAAGAGATTGTATTGTTGATAGGCTCTCTCTAATAGATAGAATATATTACACATTCATATCTAAACTGTTTCATTATTTGATAAGTTAATTTCTAAATTATAATGGAATATGTTATATTCAATAGTTTATTTTTTATTTCTCAGAATAAAAGAGAGATATGACATTTCATTCTTAGAACAATTGTTAAACTCATATTGGTGACTTTGGAAAGTTGGTGTAGATTCAACACCAATAAGCATAAAAAAATAAGTGAGGATATGGCTCTGAAGTTGCATTAATTATGGCCTTTGGATCACTTTTATTCTTGGTAGCCCTTACCTTGTATGGATGCTTATTTGAAAAATTAGCAGTTGATTATTATCCATTGGTATACTTTAGTTTGTACATTGATAAAATATTGAATTCTCTTTCTTTTACTATGTGGCACAAATCTATGAATGTAGGAGACTTATTATATAGGATAGCTTCATGTAATGCTAGTAAAAATATCTATTTGAAGATGTCCTAATGTTCTTTATCTACCATGGGGATAGTCAATTTAGCTAATATAATCTTGTACCATAGGATGTATTTTGTGATAAGTTCATTTTACCTTTTTTTCAACTATGCAACTTGGGCATATGAGATCTTATCACTAGCATTGATGTTGAAGTGTGATAAAACATGTATTATAAAGGACTGAATGTTGTGATAGTTTTATTTGGTACATCATAAAAACACTATAGGGCATTTACACTATGTGGAAACAAATTCATGAGAATCCAATCATTGGACATGTAGTCCAAACATGTTGCATGAAAAATATCATATATGGTGATCTGGGTCACCCTTTTCATCATATAATGTAACCTTAGGTGCCATGAATCTAGGTGGAAAATGGGTTTCCTCTATGTGATGTGTCAAAGGTATATATAAGAGAATATTAGAATCCAAGGCATGTGATGGTTTAGTGGCTCACTTCTCAAGATGTAACACCTTATCTTGTAGAGTGTGAACCTCATGCATAAGGGATTATACATCTAGAGTGGGAGAATTAGCCACAAAAGATATATCTATCCCTAAATGTAGTTCAATGACAGTTTTATGTTATGTTAGCTAAATTAGCCCCACTTTAGGTGTAACAATGTTATTAGCTAGGGGAGTTGAGGATTCATCATTGTTTAATTTTTGTAGTTTTTCATGAGTAATAATGTCATCTTGCATATCTGCATGTTTGGAAACAAAATCTTACAATTATATCTTATCAATCTCATCAAATTAGTTATTGAATTCTATGATTACTGTTCAAAAGTACAAAAATAAGATTTTTTATATTTTGAACCTTTAAATAATTTTTATCTAAGAAAGATTGAAAAATTGAATATTGAAACAAATATTGAAATTTTACAACTAAAATTTGAGAATACACATAAAAAGGATATAAAAACTAAGAGCATCTACTATTAGGGTTTGAGTAATATTTGACGTAGATTGGTTTCACCAAATGTTATAACATTTTAGGTTTAGTTTTTATAAATCTTATGTTTGATTAAAGGTATGAGTGGTTTAAATCAGAGAAATAATATGCATTAAATAAACACTATTTTGTTATATATTTTTCTAGCTTTAACTTTCTAAAATTAGTAATAAATATGTGTAAATAAAGACTTATCTATAAAACACTTGATACAAATGATCCAAGTTATATAAATTGAGATAGGAATAGTTATAAATATCATAAATTGAATCCCCATATCAGAATCCCTCTTGGAGAGTAGCACCACATTTGGATAGTTGTGTAATGTGTCTCTAGTGTCATGATATTGATGCTAATGTCCTCTATATAGGATTGTCTTGAACTTTTGGGTTCCCTTGTGTCTATGTTTTTGGGTTTTATTTTAGTGTACATGAAGTTTGGAACTCTTTATTATACCTATAATGATCAATTTGTGATGTAAACCCTAATCCACTTTGAAATTAAGGCATGAGTTCAAAAGTGTGTTTTTTAGTAGGATAGGTTGGACATCTTCAACACCCCACTATGAAGAGACTTACCTATATACCAATAATATGAGTATGGATCAATCATGATGTAATTATCCCCATCTAAGTGATAGTTTAAGAGTAAGTGATGAATGTATAATAGTAACCCTAAGTTCCTTGAGTGTGCTTAAGATTGGAAATCTAGAAAATTTGATCTTAGGGTTATTATAGATGGTATTATGTACAATTAGGGTAGAATATGGATTAATAGCTTGATTTTTCTTATCTTGTTTCATGTTTGAATAGGTATTTTGCATCTAATTTCCATCTAGTGGATAAAGGGATAAAAGTCATATATTTATAGTGTTTAGTTGCTTATGAGGATAATAAAATATATTTATGCTACTAATAAGAAGGTATAAACTTTGAAAATATATTCATTCAGGAAAGATAGGGTAAAGGACATAGGTGCCATTTTGGTGACACTAGCACCACATGGCTCTAGTGTCCTTAATGCAGAACCAATATCCAGTGGGAAAAAATAAGGCATAAAGGGCCAAGATTAGGAAATGAGGGTTTGTGATTGAATTTGAGATGACTTGGGATGATTGTGTCACACAAAAATGCTAGAAAAGTGTGATAATTGGCTCTAAGATAGGTCTGAGGAAAAAATAAGAATAATTAGTCTCAAAAAACACACTTAGCACTCAAATACCAATTTTAAGTGATTAAATAAGGCTTCACCACTTCAAAATATTTCTAGATGATCTTAGAAACAAAGGACACTTCTACATATAGTGGGAAAAAAGTAATAAAATTAGATTGAAAGTTATTGTTTTTTCAACAATTATTTTAATAATAATAACATTCATAAATTCAATGCCTTGGTAGAGTTTTCCAAACCTCATTCCTATCAATAACCCTTACAATCCATTTAACATAGATAGTAGTGATTTTTATATATACATCAATAATACAAATGATTCTTTTGTCATGAGGAAGGCAAGACATATCCCAAGCTACTATGTGGAAATGTTGATTACCCTTAGCATTGGCCTAAGGAAAATATCTAAGAATATTTTCTAATTCAAGATATGATTATTTATATGTAGAGAAACAAGAAGATTAGTAAACATGATGGGCTATAATAAGTCTAGTGTGGCCCTAAAACTTGCGTCTAAGAAAAAGAGGCATGGTAATCCAATAAGTGATTTTGTCTCTACAATTTTAATTACAAAATGTCATAATTAAAAATGGGTGTTATAAAATGTAAATGGGATATAAATTAGATCAAACTTATCCTCATTTTGGATTCATTTAGATTAATAATTTTTAATCCACTATGGTAAAGGCATCATTCTCTTCCTAACTCATTTAATTTTAGCTCATTGTAGGCTGGAATTAGATGCATTGAAAACAATGTCCATGCAATAAAGTTTATTTTTGAAAAAGGATTATTTCATTACAATCATGAGTAAATAATCATCTACAAAAATTCCATTAATAAGTTATGTGGAGTGATTTGGAAAGGAAATTCTGTTGATTATCCCATGGATAGCTCTTTCAGAAAATAAATATCAATGTGCTTAAATTTTTAGGACATACCATGCTATGGAAAGAGAGTAACCTTTAATAATAGAGAATAAATCCATAATCTATTAATTTTTTTAGCATTGATAGTGTGATAAGTTGATCCTTGATAGAATAGAGTATGAAATGCCAATATAAATAAGCCACCCAAATCCAAGGCCTTATGTTTGATGGGAATGAAAAATCATTCATTATAAAAATAATACTTTTAAAGATTGATACTTTAGTATAATGGTCCTCTATATAGAAATATGGGCCCATTCCATCCCTCCCAAACAAAAATATTGTTGTCCAAATATAGTGAATTTTAATAAACTATGTTTTCTCTATCCTCGTAATTGTAGGGAGAATATGGAAAAGGAAAAGAGGTAAGGATTTAGATATTAACTTATATGAAACATTTACCATCATGGATAGTCCTCAATCACTAATGCGTTTTAGCTCACTAGATTTAGGAAAAAACATAGTACTATCATTATTAACGATGGTTGTTAAATATTTATTCTACAAGTCTTATTTGTAACTGTAAAGAAAAATAAGGACTAACAAATTTCCAAGTGGATTTATAAAATTTGTATGCAAATCCATCCACCCCTAATGCTTTATCATTATTTATGCATTGCATAGTGTAAAAATATAATCTAGAGAGATCAAGGCATCACAAATGTTTTCATTTGAAGGGCTTTACTTATGGCCACTACATCTAAAAATTATTTCAACTCTTGATCTCTCTATTCCATGTTCTCTTGGGATTATAACAAAAAATTATATTTATCGAGGAAGGATAAGGAGATATTTAGTATTCTTGTTAGATGATTATGCATTACTTTTATTTTCTATTTAGCTTATTTATCCATGATATATTTGTAACAACCCTTAGATGCATGGTTTTTATACTTAAGCCAATGTAATTTTGACCAAACTTGAGTATCTATGGTAGTGATTTAACATTTTAAGGTTTTTACACAAGTAATTAATTTGATTGCTTAAAGGGATAAGATGCCTAAATCAATTAAATAAATTTAAATAATTAAACTACTAACTTTTTATGACCTTTTAATTCTTTTGAATTTATAATAATAGTAATAAATTGTGATAAATATTGACTTAGCTGAAAACTAGCTATCACAAATGATCTAGGTTCTAGAATTTGAGATTTGACTAGTAGTCTATGTTGCCAACAAGATTTTTATATTCTTTTTTTCACTGGATAGTATCACCATCTCTATTTAGTGTCCCAAATGTGGTTCTAATTTCACATTTATAGGACTATTCCTATTTTTAGGGAGCATATATGCCTCTGTCTATAAACTCTATTCTTGGATGAGTAAAAATTGTAGTTGTGTTGTACCTAAAAATATTGATTTGATGTACAAACACTAGTTCTCTTTGTAATTATGATATGATCAATAGTTGATTGTGTGTTATTAATATGGACTAGACATCCTCAAGAACCTACTGAGTATAGGGTTTCCACTTCAAAAAGGGATCAAACCCAATTTAGTTCTCCCAAAATAGTGCTTGATGTATATACAAGTGAATGCTAGAATGAGAGTGGCCTTGGATGCCTTGAATGTGCTTGAGCTTTGAAATATGTAGTATGCATAAATTATGGTAAAATATGTATAAAGAACCTTGATTTTATATATCTTTGTCTTAGGTTTGGATAGTTTTTGAAGCTATTGTCGATCCATCCAATAGAGGTGGATAAGACTTGTATTTATAGGGTTTTGTTGATTATATAGATAAGAAAATGAGCTTAATATGACCTTAGAAGAGGCACATATTTGAAAAAGTATCCATTGGGATGATTTGGGGATAAGGATAGTAATGCCTAATTGGGGGCACTAGCACCATGTGGTTGTAGTCTCCCAAATGTGGCACTAATGTCTACTTGGAAGAATACTAAGCAAGTTGGGTTGGGATATGTAAGGATAGTTCTAGGACTATGTTAGACTATTGTTATGTGATTATGGTCTATTGAATGACTATAAATGTAAGTCAAAGGATATATAATATGTATATGTCTAGCCTATGGATAGGGTGACTCAAGAGACACTCTTACAATCCAATTACCACTTTTAGGTGATTACATTTTCCCTTCATTTATGTTAATAAAGTATCAAAGTGAAACGACTAGTATAAATGAAAAAGAAGCATACCTGTACTTACCTTGGAAGTGAAGTCCATGTAGCTGATTTTTAATATGTGAATCTAGGTTTGCATATTTACAACATGATCCAAAGCAATGTCTTGCAATGAAACATGTGAATATTAGTCTTTACTAATGAGATAATAAAAAGCAAAAGACTATGTTGAAGTGAGATAACTAAGTAAAGAAAGAGGAAAGTAATGGATACACCTCATTGGGTACATGAACTGATGCATAAACCTGGTGATAACTTGTCTGTGAAGGTGCATAGTGATCATATCATTGAATACCTTTAACTAAGATGATGGATTGCTCAATAATTATATGGTTGGCTTAATGAATGAATCTTATTTTGACTCATAATTTCACACCCCTAGTTAGTGGATCTTGATCTCTATGAATAGATTGGATAAGAGTATAAGTGTTTCAAACCCTCTCATGTAGGTGGCTCAATAACTCAACTAGGCCATGACTCCATCATTAACCCTTTTGTGAAGTAGATGCATCTGTAACTATAATATATAAATTGTTGAAAGTATCTAACTTAATAATCTATGTATTTGGCTCCATGGCCACTTGGGTATATTAGGTAGCTCTAGGACACTTAGGTATAGCAAGAACTGTAGATGGAGTAAGGCACGAATTTGGTGATAACTTGGAATGTGATATCAAGTGTTTACATCATAGATAATGGCATGAGTTTACCATTCCATTTGATAAACCTATCTAGAGCTGAGTATATGGAAATTAATGTGTTATACATAAGCCCTCAATATGGTATCTGAGTATATCAAATATTAATCAAGTATGTAATAGTTCAACCTCTATAATTGATCTAAATATATGAGTGATCATGCCAAACATGATGCCCCAAAATCTAAGTAATTTTTATGAATTAAAATTGAAATGACTTAATCATAGCTAAATTTGAACATAAGTTTCAAACCTTTAGCTATATCTATTCAAATTTTTGTTGTATTTGGTGTACTAGTCTGAATAATGTAGACTATCTTCAAGCTATGGCTACTCGATAGTAGTGCCCTATAGTGGATAGTATCACCCTATAACACTAACTTCATAATTTGGGTGCTAATGACTACTGGCCTAATCTTTTTATGGTTTGAATTTATTTTAGAGTCTCTATTCTATTATATGTCTATACTGAGTATGATATCTGAATCTAAGCATATATTCTAGAATATATATGTGGAAAGCAAAATATGAGCCTAATCTTTATGAAAACCCCTATAAATGCTCCTTATTTTGAGGTTAGTTGTGAAATCTATAGAAGAATTACTTTGTAAAGAACTAATTATAAAAGATTTGTTAGCTAGAGCATGTGCATGATATTCTAATATAATGTAAAACATAACATTATAATTTAAATGTATTAGAGCATAACTAGGAAATGTAAGATGTATGTTATAATATAACATTGAACAAAGGGTGTCAATATAGATGTAAACAATGTATATAGTATTAAAATCTAAGTAACTACCTAGGGGGATGGGGCATGATTTCCATCAAGACTCCTAGGTAGGATATGTGTATGAGATCCTTCATGGAATAAAAAATTAGTGTGTGTAAATAGAAAATAAAAGTGTCATGGTGTAGAATCATGCAAAAAAGGGAACATACAAACACATGAGGTTCACAAAAGGTAGGCCAAGGGGACACAATACAAGAGACATGGGCACATGTTAGTAAATATAAGAATGATGAAATACAAAGACATGTTCAAATGTCCACATAGACAAATAATAATCAATTTGGTGTAGAGCCTTAGAGAAGGGCATGTTCAAATGTCTACATATAGAAGCATGAAATAGCACACACAATGGAAATTGGCACATGTACAAGGCATATAAATAGAGAAGTGGCATAGAATCCAAGGAATACTGGCATATTCAAATATCTTCAAAGATTAAAAAATCATAGGAACACAATCAAGTCTAATCTAGGAACTAGAAAAGAAAGCATGTATAACCATGTAATATAAATCTATGTAGATGTTAGGGTCCATATATACTAAGGCTAACTAGGGATAGTTAGCAAAAAATTTGATCAATGAATAGCAGTGATCAATATCAAGATAAATAAATGATTAACTAGAATATATAGTATGTAAAGATAAAACTTGGCTATAGTGACTATGTAGGAGATGCCCCTAACTAAGCAAATATAGTAATATATAAACATGGATTGGTGTAAATGCCCCCAATGGCTAGATGATAGCTAGTCTCCATTAGTGTAGTGGACTAGAGTCCTATATATGATCTATAAGAACTCAAAAATAAAAATTGAAGTGTATGTTAATGATAAATTTAACTATACTAGGATATCTATAAATATGCAATAGCTGACAAGTAATATAAATAAAAACATAGCAATGCATACAATCTATAGTTTTTTTGTATTTTTCAAATATTTGAATGTTTTTGTATTTTGAAATATTTGAATGTTTTTGTGTCTTATTAGTATAATATATGTATAAGCATATGAAAATAAACTATGTTAAAGGAGTAAGAGAGAGAAGGAAGTATGTACAAGGGTAGGAACCATACCTACTTACAAGTCTCATGAGAGACTCACCATCACCGTGACATTTGTCAAAGAGTGGAATTATGATTGTGCATGCTATGTTAAATGGTAAGGATGATCCCAGGATCTGGTATATCATATAATCTGACCCTAAATCTACCTAAGTAGTGATTATATGTTGTGGTTGTACTGACTGTGATGCCCTATGAATTATAGGGGTCTTGGAGACACATTTGGTAGATGTAGAAGATGTAGGTGATGTAGATTCCCTGTGTTGAGAACCCCCAAACCCCAATATGACTAATCTCAATGTAAATTGTGTAGAGGAAGGTCCTCTAGAATTTGTTACATATCACTGATGCAATGGTCTCTTTAGTAATGGTCTCCGAGGAAGAGTATATATGCATGTAGACACTATAAAGTAAACCTAGACTACTCTAAGAACCCTACTAAACACTATGCTACATGCATAAGAGATGTACTCTCTACTATGATAGATATCCATGTAACATCTAGTAGTGGTAATTTAAATGTAACTAATGTCGTTACTAGAAGAGTGATTTGAATTGATGTTAGAATTGCTTGTGGGATGATAAGAGGATACTCATAGAGGGCACCCTCAATTTCAACCATTTGGTTAGCATGTATATAATTGAGACATTGGTGTACTATAGATGGGATGGCTCAGAGCTGTTATAACCATGGACTACCTAATATTATGTCAAATACACTTACACTAGGTACTATTATAAATAGAGTGGTTATGTGTGTTGGTCCTACCTATAATGAAAGCACAATGTTCTCAATGGATCTTTAAATATGGACATTAAAACCAATAATGACTATATTAGTAGGGAATTAATCCTTCTCTCTATAACCCAAGATTTGTAGGAGTGTCATAGTGCACATGCTTATGCTTGACCCATTATCAATCATGACACTATGAACAGGATGTTGGTCTACATATGCTCATATGAAGAGTGCATGTAAGCCTATGTCATCATCTATAATATCCTACTTTGAAAATGTGAAAATTGGTCTAGGTGGCACTATAGTGTGATGCATGGCAATAATGTTATGTAAAGGATGTGTTTCCTCTATAGCTGTGTGATAGGAAGCTACTGGTGATTAAGCCTAGTATGTATAATGAACACCCGATGTGCTCCCGATGTTGTTAGTTTTATACTTAGAAAAATGAGCCAAAAATATGTTTTGTACCTTTACCTCTATTAGGTGTTTTAGTGACTTTGTGGGTGTGCCCATGTCAATAATTTTGGCCTTAATGAGATCATATATCTTGTGTTTCAGGCTAATGCATTTGTCTTTCATGTGGCCTCATACCCTATGACAATCATAGAATACATTTGAATCATAAATATTTGGAAGAGGTTGTGTCATATCAACCGATTTAATGGGAGGGAGAGATATGACATTGGATTCTAATAGTTGTTGAATAAATTGTACTAGTGCCTCTGGTAGATTAGTAAAAACCCTACATTGAGGAGTTGATAAAACTAATATGGGAGATGGCTTTGAAGCTATGTTGACTATCATATTTTGATCTATTATTTCTCTATGTCCCTAACCTTATATGTATTTTTTTTTACTCTTGATAGTTGAATTTGATCACTTGTGTATTTTAGTTTGGCTAAGAGATAACCTCTCATTCCTTAACTACATGAAACATATCAATAAATGTGGCAAATATCCTGAATAAAAATGCTTTGTGATGTGTTGGTAATAGACTCTATTTCAAAATATCTTGAAGTGCTCTATCTACCATGGTTCTAGTCAATTTTATTAATATTCTCTTGTACCATAAGACATAATTAACTATGGGCTCATCTGACTTTTGCTTTAGCTATGCCACTTTTGTAAATGATATATTATCACTAATGTTGATAGAGAAGTATGCTGGGAAAATTTATGATAAATTATTAAATTCCATGATATATTGGTTTAGAAAATAATATAACCAATGTAGGTCATAATCCTTGAGATTGCATGGAAAGAGCTTCATAAAAATCTAATCATTGGACACGTAGTCGAAGCATGTTTCATGAAAGGATCTGAGGTGATGCTTTAGATCACCCTTGACATCATATAATGTGAGGTTTAGTGATATGAAAATGAATGGAAAATGAGTTACTATAATGTGATGTGCTAATGGTGTATGTAATATAATGTTGGAATCCAAGCCATGTGAAGGCTTAGCTACTCCCTTATCTAGATTTAACACCTTAGATTATAAAGAGAGATCCTACTACATAAGGGATTGTACATCAGAAGGAGAATAACTAACCATAAGTGGAGTAGTTGTCACTAATGGTTTAATAACAAGATTGGGTTGTGCTATCTGAGTTGGTTGAGTGGGCCCCACTGAAGTTGTAACAACATCATTAGCTGGAGGTGTTGAATATTGACCAGTATTGTTCTTTTATACTTCCTCTTCAAGAATGTTTATGAAATCATCTTGTATATCCTTATGTTTTGACATAAATTCTTGTAATTGGTGCTCATTTGTTTCATCAAATCTATTGTTAAATTCTACCATTGCAGGTTGAAGGTAGGAAAACAAGTTTTGTATATTTTGGACCTTTTAAGAATAGTAATATATGAATGTTTTCAAACATTAAATATTGTTAAAAATTGGAATACTTTTAGGAATTGAAATATGAGTATATAGAAAAGTTATAAAAATGTTAAGTGCATCTAGGGTTAGGGTTTTTTAATCTAGGGTTTCTCTACAATAATTTTAATTAGATGTAAAATAAATTGAAACCCTAATTTAAAATTGATTTTAACTATCTAGATTATCTAGATAAAATCATAAAATCACTAGTATGCAACCCTAAATTTATTTCATATAAATAGGAACTAATGAAAGCTAAGGTTTTGGCAATGCTAGAAATAAAATGGGTTCACCAAATGATTTAACCTTTAATGTTTTTTACACAAGTAATTCCTATTTTTTGTTAAAGGGCTAAGATGCCTAAATTAGTTAAATAAATTGTAATAATTAGGTTACTATTTTTTTATGACTTTGACTTCTATTGACTTTATAATAATAGAAATAAACTAGGATAAATAGATATTTATCCAAAAATTTACTGTCACAGATGATTTGGGTTCTAGAATTTGAGATCAGAGTAGTAGTATATGACATCAATAGGATTTGGATATTCCTTTATTCACTGGGCAATAGCACCTAGTTTGGAAAGTAGTGTCATATGTGTGTCATGTCTCAAATGTGGTGCTAATGTTATTTTAATGGAACTATTCCTATTTTCATGTAGCACCTTCTCATGTGTCTATATGTTTTATTCTTAAATGACCAAAACTTATAGTTGTATATTGTACTTAGAAAACTTGATTTGATGTGAAAAACCTAGTTTTATTTGCAATTATGATATGAGAAAGAATTCAATGTGTGTTAATAGGATGGACTAGACATCCTAAAAACCCCAATGTGTAGAGAGTTTCCTACATACCAATAATTTGAAGAGGGTTCAAGTCCAATGTAATTATTTCACCTAGTGATAGATGTATGTGCAAGTGAGTGATATAATCAGAGTGTCCTTCAATGCCTTGAATGTGCTTGAGATTTTAAATTCTTGAAAACTAGGCTTAGGGTTGTTGTATATGGTATTATATATTATGTAGGGTAGAATAGGGACAACATACTTTGATTTTGCACAACTTTATCTTCGATTTGAATAGATTTTACATCTATCTAATAGAGGTGTATTAGAATTATATTTATAGGGTTATTTATCTTGTGTAGATTAGAAAAGGAGCTCAGGCTAACCTTAGAAGGGGCACACATTTGAAAAAGTATTTGTTGGAAAGAGTTAGGGTTAAGTACAACAGTGTCCAGTTGGGGACACTAGCACCATATCATTGTAGTTTCCCAAATGGTGCTAATGTCCACTTGTAAGACTATTAAACAAATTGGGTTGGGATCTAGGAGGATATTTTTGGGATTGTGTTACGACTAGTTGTAGGTGACTCTGGCCTATTGAATGATTATATGTCTAATTCTAAGTATCTATAATAGGTCTATGTCTAGCCTATGGATAAGATAACTTAAGTGACACTCTTAACATCCAATTACAACTTTTAAGTGATTATAGTAGTGTGGATTTTTAGATTTTTATATTTTTAATATTGTGTTTGAATTTGGCCATAATGTTTTTCAATTGAGTATTAAAGGTATGTTTAAATAAAATGAAAAACCCTTATGTATTATTTAGATAAATCACCATCAACTTACTTTTGAACTCATGCAATCTAATTTTTGTAGTGGCAAACGAATGAGAAATTTTGATTCATCACATAATTACACCACTTGACCCAACTAGAAGCATATGATATATGTGGATTAAAGTTTCACACTATTAAAATGAGTTAGATATTCTTTTGTGGCTAAAGAGTGATGTATTTCTATAGAATTTATTTTAAGGAAATTTATGATGGTCACCACCCCATCATAATATGCAAGTGATGTGACTATGGTTAGAAAGGAAAACTTATGAGTGAACCATGACAAATTTCCCATCATAAAATAAAAAGGATAACATTTGTTACATAGAGAATATTACATGATTTAACTATTTAATAACCAACTCATATAAATAATGGCTTAAAATTTAGATCAAGTAAACCAGGATTAAAAGTATAATGAGTTACACCAAATGAGAGGGTCCACCATGGCCTAACGGTTTTTAAAATAATACCAAGATTCATTCTTTCCTATGCACTACCACATGGCAATGGCACCAAGTTCACCCTAAAAAATCTTAATCATATTCATGTTTCCATAAATCATCCAGATGGGAAAAGTGGATTTTATAAATGATCCCTCTCCATAACATCATATAATTAGGGAAATCATTAGGGGTATAAACATTGACAACCCTTATATAATGTTCATTAATATCAAATATTACCAATATAACCTAATGTTATAGGTATTCTCTCATTCCAATAAATAAATGAGTAATTTTAATTGGAAACCAAAATATTGGCCCCAAAACATCGACCTTTGATGTGGGAGCGTCCAAGATGTATGGTAAATATTACATCACGAAAAATATATTTTTTCTAACATTTTAAATAAGTGGACTAAAATTATAGTCTTGCTTCATAGAGTTCACAATAGTCACATTTTTGTATTGATGAGTTTTCAAGGATCAACATATTTCTTGTGTTATATTTTATTCATACTAGTCATTTTTAGGTTCACATAGTTACATTTTACTATTCAAAGTCATCGTGGCCACACATTATTTTCTTAATTCCCAATATCATCTAATTTATAGGGTTATAAGTGGAAACAACTATAATTATCTATGTTTTAAAATATTTTGATTTATAATGTTTATTATTTTATTAGGGAAAATATAATTTCATGTGTTGGTGGTCACAATATTCGTATTGTTTGGAGACTCTTCATAAACTATTTATTCACAATAGATTAAAGATAATATTCCAAGTTTTAAGTGATCACCATATGTATTTTTTTCAAACTTCATGAATTTTATATTACATTTAAAATTAAATGGACCATGAGACTCCTTTAATTTGTGCATTAGATCATACAAGTTCACAAATAATACTTACACAAAAATATTGGTCAAATGAAACATGAGATTCATGGGATGCTAGTTTTATGGGAATGGATGGCCATAAAATTTAAATTGATATGCACATGGTCATGAGACTTAATTTCATTCCATGAGTTAGTTAGAAAATCAAACAAGTTTAGAATCTTTGGATCATGTGTAGATTAAAAGATATATAAAAGGTTATGAGAATATTAATTCATAGTAAAAAAATGGCGACTAAATTGAAAGATGAATTACTATTTTTAGATTATTATATGAGTTTGTTAATTAATGTGTACAACTTGAAATAATAGGATATGAGGATTAAATACTAAACTAAAGAATTTTAGAGGCTCTCTATAAGATGTGGACACATAGAAAATGATAAAGATAAGGTGCCTACATATGTGATAGGGTTGCATATTTATATTCATTAGGAAATAGATTTTCTTATATTGAGAACATTATAATAATAATACCAATGTGCATTATGGATAAAAAATGTTGTCTAGGAGATAAAAAATTAATTCTAGGGACAGAGGAAGATCCATAAGAAGAAAGAGATAGAGTAGTGGAGGAACATGATAGAAATCATACATTGGATAAGAAACAAAATATAAAAAATAGAATGTAAATATGAAATAAGAGGTTATTCATCTAGAAGAAGAGAATATTTTTGAAGAGGAATAGGCCAAGGTTTCATAAATAAAATCTTTAGATGCACTAATTATGCTGGACATAGATATTTTGACTATCCAGAAGAACCTCATAAAACTCAAGATAGCTAAAGGAACAAATTATATTTACAATAGTGATAAAGAAAGTGTGCGATATCTAATGCATATAAATAATATATAACATGGATAAATTCTTATGATGAAGAGAGGGTTATTTAAACTACCCAAGGAAGTGAATGAGCTAGAAAAAATGAAAAGTCTATTCCATACTATTTTCAAAATTTGGGGTGAGTGTTGTAAATTTGTTATTTATAGTGTGATCACCTATAATTTGGTTCCCAAAAAATGGTAGAAAAAAATGGGTTGAGAATGATAGTACACCCTACTCTATATAAGGTTTCATGGTTTCTAAATGGATATTTAGTGATAATAAATGAACAATGTGTGATGAGTTTTATAATTGGTTCATATAAATATAATGTCCTATGTGACTTTATGCCCATGGATACATGTCATATGTTGTTTTTAAGGATACGGTAGTATAATAAATATTGAGTTATGCAATTTGGTAGGTAAAACACCTACACTTTCATGAAGGATGGAAAGAAGTTCAACTTGAGTCCATTGAAGGATAAAAGAGATGAAGTGGAAAGTGGTTAAAAGGTGATAATGATTTCAAGAAAGGAAATTTTGAAGGCAATAAGATAATAGGATATAGATTTTTTTATTATTAAAAATACACATCAGTTATGACTAACATTAAGGTAAGTAATATTCTTATTGAAATTCAATGTTTATAAGATTAATATGTTAATAATTTGATTGATGGTATGATTTATGGATTAGTGTCCATGACAAGCATCAACCATAATATGGATTTGGTTCCAAGATAAATTTTTCCCAATAAGGTATATTATATACTAACCCATATATAAAATGTCGAGATAAAAATCTAGGTGCAAGAGTTACTAGATAAAGGTTTGATTAGATAAAGTTTGATCCCATATGAAATTTTATACACGTTAGTTCTAAATAAAGGAGAATGTTGTGATTGCATATATATTTAATGGAAACAAATGGGATCAATATCAACACATATTTCCATTGCCAAGGATGGGTGATCTAATGGATTATATACATTGAGTAGAATACTCCAACACAATAGATTTAGAGAGTGGGTATCATCAAATCTAGATAAGAGAATGTGATGAATGGAAAAATATATTTTAAAAAAGTGATGGGTTATATGTGTGGTTAGTTATGGTAATCAGATTGAAAAATGATCTAAATAATTTTATAAGGCTCATGAATGAGGTGTATAATCCATTCATAAGTAAATGTGTAGTTGTTTATTTAGACGATATTTTATTTTTATGTCTCTCCAAGGAAGATTAATTTGAAAATTTGATATTTGTTTTGGATTAGTTCATAGAATATATATTTATGATTAATTTGTATAAATATAAGTATAGAAGAATAAATTTGGTCATAAGTACTTGACAATGCTAATTATTGATAAATCCTAAACCACACAACTTACACATAAATACATGAATATTATTCAACATTAATTTAAGTCATTTGTCAATATGTGGGATCAACCCTTTATTTTACATTACTCTACACATAAATAACACTACCAAATTATCAAGCTATGTAAAATCACCATTAGACCATCTTCAGTTAAGGAAAGGTGCCCCCAATAGTTTGGGACAAGTATGTCCTGAGCAGATAGGAATGTTATTGTGTTTATTTATATATAAGTTGGTCATGTCTTGTGTCATATAATGGCTAATGTCCAAATTTTGAATCAATATTGTGGGTCTTCCTACATGTTTTTTATGGTCAACTAAAGTAAACAACTAAAATTTCCTCCTATAAATACACATCAATGTCACTCATTATCACCACCTCATATTCTCTTCTCTCAAACATTGCCACTATTTCATATTAATAAAATATTACATTTTCTATAAAAATTCAAGATCACTAATAAGAAGAAGGCATAATCCAAGTTGAGAGTATGATAAATTAAGTATAGAGATATTACTATCAAGTATCAAAATTATTTTCTATCAGCATAGACATAGTAGAGAAACATAATTACACAATCATTATAAGTGGGATAACTATGTGATATATATTTCCATGTTTGGATTGATGGATACATAAGCAGCAACCAATCATCAAGAGGATGATTGAGGTTAGATCATCCCATTACACTACCCTATTTTATTCCATTTTTAAAGCTCTCAAAGTTAATTTAAGATTTCAAACACAAGAGAAGACAAAAATAACTATGTGAGACATAATCCAAGATTATAAATCTCAAATTTCTTAGTATAAAAAAGCACATAAGTTGTGGTGATCATTTTTCTTCTAAAATAAACTTGGACAAGTCTACAATATATGAAAAAAATAGTCCTACATCATAGTCCTCCTTTTATGGTCCTATATATAAATAATATATGATACTGATGCTGATATGTCATCTTCACCACTCTAACTTCTCTGTGTCTTCCTATTAGTCCCATGTCATAGTAAACCATGAAAAGTTTGTAGTCATTAGACTCTTAAGGCCTACATTATTGTCCACTTGTAACGTACATATCTAGAATCAGTTTATCATTTCATTCATGATCGTAAGAATTAAAATTCATCCCTTATAATGATTTATAGTATCATTGATTTAGAGAAATCAACATATAATGTTGGTTTGAGCTATGTTTTTTCATCCTACTATTTTTTTAAAATATCAGCTATCCATATTTAGTAAATTATCAAATTTATAATTGTGAATTGATTTAAATTGTTAATATTATGATATTTTTTAATTGTATTACTCTAATCACTTAATACATTTATTTTTTATATAAAAAATAGGTTAAAACATATTAGTGAACTCAAACATTTTATTGTGAGCATTGAGCCTCCTTTTTTATCTTTGTTGTAGGGTTTCAAAACATATGATTTGGAAACACTACATAGATTCTTTCTTTAACCTCCAACCTTAAAATTTAATTATTGGGCCTCCTTTTTAGAAAAATATTTTTTTCTCACTATTTTTCCATTAAATTTTTTATTTGTTTTCTTATAAACTATATTTTAACAATTTTAAAACTCATAGGAGGATTCATTTTGGGAAAATTGATCAACAATTTTAACTGAGCTATAAAGTGAGGATCACTTATAAAATAATCAATCCATTAGACAAACATATATATATATATATATATATATATATATATATATATATATATATATATATATATATATATATATATATATATATATATACATATATATATATATATACATATATATATATATACATATATATATATATACATATATATATATATACATATATATATATATACATATATATATATATACATATATATATATATACATATATATATATATACATATATATATATATATATATAGATATATACATATATATATATACATATATATATACATATATATATATATATATATACATATATATACATATATATATATATATATATATATATATACATATATATACATGTATATACATGTATATATATATATATATATATATATATATATATATATATATATATATATATATATATATATATATATATATATATATATATTACTTTTCACATACCTCGTGGTATATCATAAACTATTATATTTTATTTTTCATCCATAGGAAGCCTTTGACTATAAGTTATTTTAGTGCAATGGTAAGTCATTAGCCCCATGAAGTGAATTTCAACATACCCTAGAGAAGTGATAGTTTTTCTATGGGAATGATGATATCCTAATTAGTTATTTATTTTGTTGGTATGTTTATTGATTATAATTGGGATCAATATATATTAGATCCTACAAAGCATTCAGTTACACGACTAATCCTTGTTGTAAATTTCCAAAGTTTCAAATTCAAATCATGATAAAAACTAATGCATTTTATTTACAAATATTAAAATTTATAATTAATTTCTATATTAATTTCCACATTGTTATTTATTATATATGTAAATTATTCACATCAAAATTTTATACAAAACACTAGAATGAATAATGTGAAAAATAAATCCTTTCTATAATATTATTGTTGCAACATCTAATCTAAGTTATTACTTACTATAGCTAGGAGTTAGATGATGTGTGTGAATTATTTTTTTCATCTTGATCTAATTAATTTTCTATGATTGATATTATAATTTTGTGTTCATATTGTCAACACTAGATGAGGTCAAACATCTCATCCATCATGATAGAAATATGGTGGTAAAAATATTCCTCCATAACCACCTCTACCTCATAAAAGGAATTTATATTGATCCAAAGATTATGATATCATGGATTAACTATAGAATATTCACACTAATAAAACAATGTTTTAATTAGTCTGAACAACAAAAATATATAAATATGTTATTTATGAATATTTTTTTGCTTGGATAGGGTAAAAATCATGGTTTTAGAAGGTCCCAAAACCTAGTAAAAAGGAGATAAAGATAAAAATTTTGTGATCAATTTAAATACATCTATTGATGATAATATAATAGGCATAATGATGAACAAAAAATTTTCCTAAGGGCCAATACCTACCTTAACCAAACAATGACAATCACCATCCTTTAGAAACTAACCCAACTGAGTTAGGTAATCTTCCATGAAACCTTAATATTTCCACAACTTTCAACAAGTGTCCACAAAATTTTTTATAAAGGGCCTGCTTGAGTGAAGGGTCAAGTTGGAATATTTTTGAAACACAATTCTTCTACCTTTTTTCATTGTTTTCATTTTATTCCACTCGGCCTTATCTTATGCCATTTTTAGTGAGATATGTATAGATATTTAAATTAATTTAAAGGGTCTAAATGTATGGATATTTGGGGACAAAAGGCAGACATAATTTCATGAAATAAATTAAACATGTAATAAATTACATGTACACATTTCTATGGCATAGGTTTGGTACTACCAAGATAGAACCATATATGCAGTTTTAAAACCACACATGTGATGTTAAAAGAAGAGAACCATGTATGTGTTTATTTTTTTTTAAAACCAAATAAAAAATCATCAATGTTATTCATCTAGCATTGATGTAAACTATGCATAAAGGATAATAAAAGAAAATACACACTTGAGTGAGACTAGGGAAACTTGAATTCGATAATGCCCATCAAAAGAGAGGTATGAAAATGAATTTTAGTGTATTTAAAAACAAAAATAGTTAATTTTGTTGAATTTTCCTTGATTTTTTCTAGCACATGCAAAGAGAAGTGGTACTTAACAACAAATTGACCCTCCTATCCTTCCTAACCCACAAAACCATCCTATCTCTTCTTATCCACAAAATGTTCATATCCCTCCTACCCTATAAAGCCATCTTAGCCCTCCTATAGATACTAAATCCTCCATGGTAGTAAAGAGGATTTACCATCCCATATCATTGAATATAAGTTTCAAATTAACAATCTGATTAGAAAATTAAGGGGTCCCCATGAATAAAAATCCCATTAACTTTATCTATCAAAAACTAATTGAAATTTACTCATTAATGGGTCAAATTTATAGCTATGTTGACTATAGAAATAGATGTAGGGAATACTATTCAAAAAAAATGTATGAAACCACTATTAAAGATAAAAATATAACCAAAGCCTGAATTTGTGCCATATTCATTAATGGTAAAACTCATGTTCTTGTAGATGTGATAGCCAAATGTATTCTAATCCACTGGTACACTAATAATTTGATCAAACATAATTTTTGGGATTGATGGTGGATGGTATTTCATCACATGCCTTATAATAATAATGAGACCTTGGTGTATTTTTTGAGAAAATTATTATGGGTTTATTATGAATGATGTTCCAAACTATTTTTCTTTCTTGGTATTATTTGGCAAAGGAAAGGGATCTATGAAGGATAGACCAGGTACATGTTATGCCCCTAATTAGCTTGTGATAGTACATATTGACCAAGCACATCCTCTTGATACCCCACCCTCTATAATCAAGGAAATTTTAGAGATTGATACTTTGCATATGATTAAGGCACTTACTAACACCCAAGTTCAACATATGATATGGAATTTTCATACTCATATTGGTGAAGGTGGATCTGGTGAGGCTTTGTATAATACTACTACCTGATGATCTCATTATTGAAGATCATGTGGTGCTATAAGCACTAGACTCAAAGAGGAGGAGGATATCATGTAATGTACTTATGGTGGTATTTTTGTGGGCCTAGATGATATCGACCTCACTATGTTTTAGATATCTAAATTTGATCTGGACACCTTCGATACAACTTCTCAAGTAGCTTTCATATATTTAATGTTGTAAAAAATTGTCAGACTTGTTAAATTTTAAATATTTGTACAATTTAAAAGATATTTAATTATTTTTCATATATAGAGCTCAATAAAGTATATATATTTTTTATGTTGTAACACAATGTTGGACATCATAAAAGCATGTGTGTTGCTACTACTATGCCTTTATATAGTTATATGAAGGTGATTTTTAAGAATTAATTAATGTTATTGATGTAAATAGCCTACTTTCATTTACTAACTATGATAAATTTTAATTTAATTATGCGTCTTTAGTGTCTATGACTCTAGTCTTATTCACACTTGTGTGTGTGTGTGTCTATATCTATATATATGATGAAGTGACAAATAATGATATTTTGTTTGCTTAATTGATGACCTTGCTAGACACTTTACCTTTTATTTGACAGGGAGTAAATATAGGTTTTGTTGTTGTGATTTCATCTGCACAACAACTCACAGAGGCGCATGAGAGCTATTGTAATGTTTAAGTGCAAACAAGGATGTGTGTTTTTTAATTGTCCTTTCTACTTGTGTAAATAGATAATGTATAATATAATTATATATGCAAAGTCCTCTAGTGATATCTTATAGTCATGTTGAAATGATTAGCAAGATTGACATGGTATAGTTGACAATTTTATTTGTAATTTTTCTATTATATTTCAATAATTTAGTCAGTTGACTTATATGTTTATGAACTAAGTTTGAATTTTTATCTTACACACACACACACACACACACACACACACACACACGTTTATAGGGACCCATCCCTTATGTTATCATGAACACGTCACTAAATCATAATGGTGATCTATTTCACATCCCAATTTGCTATGATGAACCTATCATTGACCCTATTGAGTGCTTGTCCCAAAATTACTATGATCTCTAGATTATGGTAAGTGCCCCTATGAATAATTTTTGTATCGTATTAAAAACTTAAAATGTAAATTTTTTAAGTATTTTATCTCAATACATGTAGATTTTTTGACAATATTTTCATATGAATAGTTAAATATAAAATCGAGTTATGATCAGAGGAGGACTCGTACTCATACATATTTGACATTTGTAGTTGTGATCAAGGTATCCCAGGGAGAGGCTTATTTAAGGAAAAGAGAGTGATGTATTTTGATGATTAGGATCATGTATTATGACATTTTTTTATATGCCTATATGGCTTGATGTATAGTTATTTCCAACATTATATGCCTATAGACATTGACCCAGGATATTATATCAAGTGTTCACATCTTGTATGCCTTTATATGGCTTTTATGGATCTATTGAATACATATACCATTCAAAATTTTAATTTTTTAATATTCCTCATTGATTTCATCTTTTGGATTTTGTTTTAATTTATTATATATTCTATTACATGTTCAAATTATTGTATGCCTTAAACTTTTGTTGAGCATTGAAAATATACCTTTCATTCTATTGAATGTTGTTGAAACATATGTGATGCAGGGGCATCATTCAAAGTGTGATGAAATGGTGGTTTTAAGAGTCATTATATTATTAAGTAGTCAAATAAATTAATAAAATCCTTTCTAAATGTCCTATAATTCAATTTTTAGGTCAATTAGATGATTTTTCAAGTTTTCCCACCAAGAGCAAAATTTGAATATTTTAATGTATTTCTTGTAAATATGTTAAAAGATTGCAATTTTGAAAATGTCATGTTGTGTTGTCATGGTCCTAAAATTTGTCTAGGGTATCATATAAGGATAGTTAAATATTTTTTATCCTAAAAACCTAAAACTTTTAATGTAACTAAAAGATTACTCCAAATTGGGCATTTACTATCTAAAGGATAGGTGGTTGAGTGAGAATATTGGCCCAAATTATGACATTCTAAGATTGGATTTATATTCCTCCATTAGATATTATTTAAACCAACCAATGAGGAATGAATTTATAAGCTATATAAAACATAAAGGGTCAAAATTTTCTTGATTTTTTTGTCATTGATAGTCTTCCAATGCAAAATAGTGGTTTGTGTATAGAAAAGTGTGATTTTATTACAAATAAAAAGATTTTTGTCACTTGAATTGTTGTAATCATATATTTTTTATATTATTTAATTATATCCAACTAAATTTGAAGTGATATTTGTATTTATTCCAAGTTTTCGCTATTGAAACCTACCAAAACTTTATTTTTACACACCTAGAGTCCTTTACAGTCACTTGTAGCACATGAGAAAAGTTGCATGAGATTGGATGTAATATTGGGAAGGTTAGATAATTTTATTAAGACATTTTAAAATTTATTAAAAATATTTTAAATACCCAAGACTTTATGGAAAAAAATAGTATCTCTTAGGCCATGAGTCTTCTCATAAACTCTAGAACATGGTTTTTATCACAAAAAGCCCCATAACTCAAATTTTAGCTAATGAAAATAATTCAAAATATGAGTATTTTATATAATATTTTTGTGATATAATTAAAGTATTATTAGTTTTAAATTATTTATAAAATGCTAATGATAACTGGTTGTGTTCTAGTATGCCTCTACATGACTACTGAGAAGGCTCAAAAAGGAGAAAAAATTGATTGTTTGGATTTGCTATTTGGATTAAAGATCCATACAAAGGTCCATTAATATTATTTGATCACTATGAAACACTTTATTAATTTTATCTAATTCATTTGGTGATTGGATTAAATCAAGTCATGTTGTTCCCTAAAACATGCTCCCCATTTTCATGAATTTAAAAAAATTATGACTCGTTATTAAAAAATATCTACCTATGGAACTATGAGCCAAAATATATTTGAATAAGGTATAAATAATTTTTAATAATGGTTATTTATATATATTATGGCATTAAATCAAGTTAAAATTGTAAAAATCCAAGCTAAAACTAGTATCTTAAAAAATTTCAAACCTTTGATTTTCACAATTTTAATATTGATGTGATTTTCAAACTAACAAATATACTATTTATTTGTCCTAATATGTATATGTTGATCACAATATTAATAGTTTAAGACCATTGATTTCCTCCAATCTGGCCCATAGTAAATATTTCATGCAGTTATGACATGTGTCATTCTTGAGACATTCAAATTTTTTGAATGATTATAAAAGATTATGTTTTTTGAGCCCCCATGGTATTAGAGCTCTATAAACATGCCATGGGGCATATCCACACTAAAATAAAGACACATAAACTTCACTTGTTTATTAACAAACATAATTGTTATGTTTTTTTATGAGTTTCCAATCTTTTGATTTCTTGAGTCTTTGGGATTTTGAGATCAATCCGCATGTCTCTATCATGGTAATATGCATCTATGGGAAGGTTAAATGGTTCTTTGGTATATCACCTAATGCCTTTAGGTCTCAATATTCTAGGGTTCTGAGTGATCAACACTTGGAATATTTGTGATAATTTCCATCATCAAAAATTTGTGTAATCTTTTGGTTACCTATATAATACTTTAAAATATAAAGTCTCTGGGCCTCTAAGATCACTCCACACATCTCGATCACTTTGACCCATGACCATAAAAAACATTTCACCAAAATGGATACCTATCTAATACCCCAAGCTTCCATGCTTCTAGTGCTCTAAGATAATTCTATGTGTCTTAATCCTATTAACTCACTATTAAAAGACCTTCAAAACACAATGAAGAAATTCAAAAGGCCAAGTTAATGAGATCATGATAACTAACACTATCAGGGGAAGGTATGGATGAAACATAAAGATGAATGTTTGATAGCATGGGAAAGAAGCAAGTTAATGAATGGCTGATAACTATCTCAAAGTAATGACTGGACATGAAGAATTAATGATAGACTGCCACATAGTAAATAAGGATCACTTACCAAAGATGATTATAATATTCAAATAAAAATATTCATCAAAGGTGGAAGTTAATTATCAACATTTAAGGTTAATTAATACATTCAATATCTAAACATAGGAGTAATATATATATGAAATCTATGAAAATTGGATTCACTTTTATATTGATCTATAGATCAATTAATTTCATTCTTGAGCTTCCTAAGTATCAAGTGAGCTATAATCTATTCAGTCACCAAGTGCTTAAAGAACTGATCTAGTACCTCATATGAACTTATAATTAGTGAAGGATAATAATGGCCTCCTTTTAAAAACAAGGTAAGCCCTCAGTAATATCCCCATCTCATTTTTGGGATCAACATAATATAGAGACATATTATTTGAGAAGAGTGCATTGAATTTCAAATTCTCTCACTATTTGGAACTTTAGGATGAGGTCAAATCAATTTAGTCCTATTCCATAGAGTATGAACTCTCCCTATAAGATAAATAATATATAGATGATTTGATTCTAATTGAGGAATAGGGTCTCCTCTAGGCTATGGTTGAACCATAGATAAATCTATGCCTTGACCTCTTAAAGTTTCTATTCATTAATAGAATCACTATATATGACATAGTACATGTGAGGAAAGTCTATACCACCTATCCTTACACCTTAGGGAGAGCATTTGAAAGGTACCTTAGGATTCCTTGCCCTAAAACTTCCTACCATCAAATCTCAGCCATTGTGTGGATTGATCACAACACTATGGATATGAAGTTGAAGTAATGGCTTACAAAAATCCAAAGCTTAAATACCAAGGTGTAAATCTCCATAAATTACATTATTAAGTTTATACCTAGATTTACCATAGTAATGACATTGTTTAACATATTGTATGAGTTCCTAAGTATTACTTATGTTCAAGTCGAATGGGTTCTATTATTGGACATATTAATGACAACTAATAAATTGGTATTGAGATATTATAAGTGAAAGGCTTAAAGCATATATACTAGATGGAAATTTATAGGATGCCCAAGGATGGAAATTTATACATGATGTATTAATTACTATATGTGGTCATGGTAATTGTATACAAGCCCTATTACCAAGAATGACACCCATAAACTGAGTATTTTGGAAATAGTGCCAGAGAATATTTCTAATTCATGTATATTCATAGGTATAGGAATGATATTAAAAAGATAATTAATGAGGTATCTCATCATATATATCAAGATATATAATGCAACCTGATGCCTAGACTGTCTAAAAACATAACAAGGAAACCCACCAAAATGGGTTATTAGTGGTTGTATATGAATGTAATTTTGATATAAATGGAGGATACTAAGACTACTCATTTATATTTACCTCATCATGTTCTTGATAAAATTATAGAAGAAGATATTTCTTACAAATTTTTCAATACAATTGATGATGAATTAGTCTAGATACACTTGGCCTACAACATCAAAATGCCTTTTAGCATTAGGCAACAACATTATGTGACTAGGTCACATTTTATTTCAACTAATAAACCCAAGATAACTGAAAACTTGCAACTTGCACCATTGTAGGTAATGAGACCTTATATAAAGGATAAGGGGGTACCTCAAAACTATCTTGGATAATAATAAAGTTCATGTTTTTTATGGTAACCATACTTTTGACCATGATCAAGTTTTCTTGAATGCCTTAGATGACTTTGAAGCACAATTTTCTTGAATTCCTCAAATGAATTTGAAGTATGGATAAAGATGAAGGAAAAGAAGATACATATGATACTGACATAGGACCTCTAATATAATATGGAGGATATAAAGGAAGAATATTAGAATTCATGGAGTCTATAATGGCCTCCATCTCCATAAAAAGGCTCTCAACTACAAGATCAACCTATTTCCCTAGAAGCATAAGCCATATAAAAATAAGTAGATCAGTCTAAGATATAAAGGAAGACAAATCCTCACCTCAATAAGGGAATTTTATGAGGACTTCCTAGTCCTCATATTCCTTCCACTTCCCCAGCTTCATATGAGCAAGTCTTATGGATAACAACAACAATAAAAAAACTAGCCATTACTTCAGTTAGTCAAAGGAAGAGAAATTTTGTTATGACTCATTTTCATCCCCTCACCTCAACCACCCAATTGAGGCTTCCATAATTCATTCAGTCATATTTCACTTTAGTTCCAACTTCCCCTATCTCTCCTAAATCTCCTAAGTCCCTTCATGGAACCCATGTGCTCTCCATACCTTCTAATTCATCATATTCATCCCCATCACCTACTATAGTTGTTCTTAAACTCCCTATAGAGTATCATCCATCCTCCAAAAAACATATAATCACATTTCAAAGGAAGCACAAGGATTCCTCTATTCCTTCTTTAGATACAAATCAAGAAGAGAGATCATCACTTGGTCTTCCTATCACTGAAGAAGTGATTGAGGAAGAGAAAAAATATACATAGGCTATAATAAAACTAGAATAATAAGATAAACAAGTGTAATTTATATCTCTAGTTGATTATCCATTAGAATAATAAGACCAAGAGATAAGAATAACATCACTATATAATGAATAAGTTGAGTTGGATAAGTTAAAATCTTTGAGTCTGTGAGAACAATAAAGAAGAGACACCTTGGTCGGGCTGACCCTAGAACAAACTCATAACATTTCCAAGTTTTTTTCCATTATTTAATCATTACCTAGTGTACAAATTCTAATTATAATTTTACCTACAATAATCACTACTATTGCATTTTTCACTTCCATTATCACTAGTACATATTCTAATATTCTTTCGAAACCAAAATTAATAAAGACTCCTAAAAACTTACATTTTGATAATTTCATTATAGTTTCCATTTTTAATAAGCCACCAACTCCAAGAAATAAGGCAACCTAAATGGATCTTTCTATGCCCTAGCAATTGGATTTCCCAAAACCAACCATGACTATGGATATAACCCCAAACTTGACCAAATTCTTGGCTAAGGTGACACCAATAAAAGAAACCCCTCCATTGCAAGTTTACATACAAATAAGTGCTTCATTGACAACCAATGTGACCACATACCCTCTTATGACCTCTCAACCTTTTACATATTCAAAACTTGTCCAAAGATAAGAAACATGTAACTTAATAGTTCCTCAATGGGTAAGGGAGTGCATGATGTATAAGATGAAAGGTAAAATCTAATAATGATAGACTTTCTCAAAGATTCTACATAGTTTGACAATGAAATTAGGACCATATAGAGAGTAAGGAAGAGAAAGATGATAAATACTATAATAAAGGGAGAGAGAAATTTATTAGAGAGAAAATTTGTTCTCATTAGCCAAAAGACCCAATATGAACCCCAATGATCCTATTGACTACATTGAGGATTTTAATACTTTTATAGATTCTACTAGGTCGACACTAAAAGAGATGCACCAAATCATTGAGGAAGCCTTGAAATAGTAGAAATAAATGAATATTATATAGTCTCTTCAAGAGGTAATTATTGATGTACAAAGTGTAGATAAAAGTATATACAACATCTTTCTCAATTTAGATTATCCAAGGCAACTAGTCAGGCCCATAGAGTAGAGATTGTTACATTGTAATACAAAATGAAGAACAAATAAAGGAGATTAAATTTCCTAGACTAGTGTTTTATAATTAGTGATTTTAATCACCTTAATTTTATGACTAACATGAATGCTTCTTGTTGCCTAAATTATGTGATTTACAAAAGGAATGCCACCCTAAATTGTCAAAGACCAATGAATAAGCTACATAGTCTTTTTGTTAATCATGAGGCTAAAGAACTACATATTTTAATAGACATGCAAATAACTAGGGTGATCACCTAGATAATGGAGTTGGTGAATTGACCCAAATTTGACAACCTTCTCCATTTACCTGATGAATAATTTCAACAAGATTTGGAAGTTATGGTATATAAAACCAATGAATAAATGTCATAGTTGGTGACTTTTTCCAAATACCAAGTGACAAGGGATAAGGCCTTAGTATCTAAGTTTAAAATCCTAGAGGGATAATAAGATAGGTTGATGACTAAGGTATTCAAGATTTTTAAGTCTTCACTACTTATTTTTGAAGTAATAGACAAATAATTTGATATACCATATGCACAGGGGGAGTGATAAAGGTTAAGGAAGCAAATTATAGGTTCACAACACACACAACTTGTAGTTAGTGCCCCGCCCCCCCCCCCCCCCCCACAACTTCATATATCTCTCGGTCTACACAATAATTATAATTACAATGTCTACATTGGCTATTTTTAGAATAATTAAGTACTTGAATTATTGTCATCAAAGTGTGACTATAGTTCCCCATCTATTATTTTACATGCATAATTTATTTTTTAGGTGGAAAATATATGCTGAGTGTTATCATTGTAGCATGCATCATTGCATGAGTTTTAAACTAGGGTTCTACTTTTGGACTTATAATATTAGTCAAATTTTGAAGATATGAGTTCTTCCCAATCTCAAGATTGTAAATACATGTCATCACCTCATCAGAAAGGGAGATGGATTTTGGCTATTGAGAATAATAGGAAATTCAAAGAAGTTTTGCTTGACTTGGTTTTGGTGTGCAAATCTTCATTCTTCTCTAATTATGTGGATTGCTTGGGATGTTCCATCATTTTGGTATATTAGTGCTTAAAATTGTGTATGGGGTATTTTTTTAAATAAATTATTTCCTTAATAGATATAGATGATTTGAAAATATTTTACATGTTTATCATAATCCTTTTATAGATGTGCAACAATAACCTGCCAATTAAACAACCTTTGATTTTTGCATGTTTGAGTATTTTGTGTTCTTCTTGTTGACACAGTGGATTGCACCTGGGGCAAGGAGGTTGAGCTCCTGCCTTCCACATGCAACAATGGAAACTCCCCTCTCACCTGTGGGACTGGTGAAGCTGGAGGGGAGAGTCTCTAGGTAAGGGCTAGCTCCCTTTGATGCATTTGATTTGTTTCAATAAGTGCTAATGTGTGTGTGTGTGTGTGTGTGTATATATATATATATATATATATATATATATATATATATATATATATATATACATATACATATACATATACATATACATATACATATACATATACATATACATACATACATACATACATACATACATATATATATATATATATACACATATGTATATATATATGTATATATATATATATATATGTATGTGTGTGTGTGTGTGTATATATATATATATGTATGTATGTATGTATGTATGTATATGTATATATATATGTATGTATATATCTATATATATATACATATGTATGTGTGTGTGTGTGTATATATATATATATATATATATATATAATGGGGGGGATGAAAAGGGAGAAAGATTGTAGGAAAGCAAATTACTCTAAAGGAGGTGATGCACCAAAATGATCCGACCTTCTCACACTTACACTTAAAATCAGACAAACAAATACATACACTTCAAACTGGCAGAAGGACCAGGCTGTAATAAATTTAGCAGGGAGGATTTAATGGAAAATACAGAAAAATAGAGATTCACCAAAGGTGCTATGAAAGGCACACTGTATAGTAATTTCTTGTGTTTCTGCACTTCCAAATACAGCTCTTCTTGTCAGCTATAGAAATGGCACCTTATAGACAACAGGTATGATGGTGTTGAACCTGTGGAAGCATCAAGAAGCAATGACTAAACACAAACTAACACTCAGACATACGCATAAATATCTAACTAGGATAGAGGCAAACAATGTGTTTATTGATTCAAGTGAAAATTTTCCAAGGCTACACCTTACAAATGTGGAAGATGATTTCTCAAAGACAAGTCTCCAATATATAGAGGAATAAAAGGGGACTTTTGGCACCCTTTTTACAAGTGACCCATGGTAGGCATTGTGTCAACCACTGAAATAAATTCTTGAATCAACACCTTCCTACGTCACTTGGATCGCTTCATCTGCTTCTATGTGATGGCCATTACACTGTCAGGATTTGAATTTATGAGCCGTGCCATTTTCCTAGTCTATAATGCATATTGAAGAAAACCAGTCGCATCGACCACTACTGTGCCTCTTTGATGACTGCATGGTAGGCACTGTGTCAACCACTGAAATAACTTCTTAACACCTTTCTGCATCACTTGAATTGCTTTGTCTGCTTCTGTGTGATGGCCATTCTGCTATTAGGATTTGAATTTATTAGCCACACCATCAGCCTGCTCTTTGTTCTCTGGGTTGTTTGTCCTTTTTTGCTCCTTTAGCCCTCAAGGGCGATCTTCTAGCGGGTCGCTACATTCCTTGGGTTCATTCCATGGTTGGCACTCGAGCATTTAAAAACTAACAACTTTTTCATCGCTTTAAATTTGACATCCTCAGGGCCATCACCCTAGAGACTCCTTCAGCTCCCTACCTTGACCCTTTCATTGAGAGTGCATCTACCTTTGACACGTGTCATAATATGCTACTTGGGCACCTAGAAGACACTTTGAAATGTGGATGTTGACATGTCATGGCTTCCACCAAGATGATAATGGGACATGACGGCATCTACTTACATTAGAGGGCCTTTTGAGAGTCAGGTGGAAGTTGACACGTGGTCACTTCCACAGAGCCTTTAGCTACCTTAGAGAAAATTTTGGGGCCTTTTCTAGTTATTAGTGGACACTGACACTTGACACACTCCGTAGAGCTCCTAATAACTCATTTAGGCCCACCACAGTCTTCCTTGAAGCCAATAGGAGAAACCCACAGATTTTGCCACCTGTAAACTTCTACCAAGCCCTACAGAGGACACGTGGCACATTTTGCTACTCCTAAAATAGCATGTTGAAGTCCTCCATGATTGCCACTTGGTGCTTTCCACGCTCTGGCTTCCTTGGTGTAAATTTGATGCTTTTTAGAATGTCACCATCCTTGGAAAAGTTCATCAAGCCTTTTCTCATGGATTTTCTACTTTGGGCCCTTTAGCTACCCTTCGTAAGGGCTTCTAGACCCATCGCTACCCTTTGGCTATAGGGCACACCCTTCAACCAAGCCATTGAACCAACTCATTAAACCAAAATTTTGGTTCAACGGTTCAATGGTTCAAGACTGCGCGCCAAGCCGATTGAACTATTTGCTTTGAACTGAATGTTGCTTGAATTGAAATGGTTGAACCAAGCCATTGAGCTAATTGGTTGAACCAAAAATGGTTCAATTCTGTGTATCGAACTCCTCTAAACTATTTGCTGGATCTCCTTGTTGAACTATTCACTTGAACCAATCTATTGAACCGAGACAAGTCCTTGAACTAAACACTGAACTTGAAGCTACTTGAACTTTTTGCTAAACTTTTATGATGAACTAAGTGTTAGGCTTAGCTTATTAAACCAAAGTTGAAGAACTGTCGATTGAACCAAAGCTTGAAATGAAGTGATGGTTCAATGGTTTGAAGATGTCGACCTTCCTTGTGAATTTATTTAGATGAAAATCCAAATAAGCTTTGTAAAATCTTTCCCTCTTTGCCTGGTTCTTCAAATATCGAAAGAAAACCTACAGAGTTCGTAGAAATGGACTTGCAAGTCCGTAGAATTCACTAGATTTATGTAAAATGAAAAATGAATTGGCCTAGAATAGTAAGGGAAGAAGGGGACTAATTTGTGGCCTATTGGGAAAAAAATGGTCAACAAATTGGTGACTCCTAGGGGAAGCATGCCTGTTATGCTTAGAAGCCAGTTGCCTTAAAAATCCATTGGGCACAGGGTTAGATTGTATCTTGAAAATCAACAGTAGCTTTGATAAATTCTAGAATCAATCACGAAGATTCACCTCAAAAGGAAAAGAAAAAAACACACAAGGCTAAGAAAACTACTTGTGCAAACAACACTTAGGGAAAACAGGGAAAGCAAATTGAAAGCAACCTACTATATACAACTAACCAGGTATTTTTGATTCCCTCCTAGATCAAAGGGAAAGCTTCTAACGTCTCCTTCATCTGACACACCCAGTATCGATAATGGATCCCTCAAGGAAATATTTATGTGCAGCTTCTTCACCTAGCCTACCATGTTAATCTAAGGATTTCTCCCTTCCATATTTTCTTTGGGGTTGCTTGCAGCCTTCTAAGGCGTAGGCTAGGGAGCTGAATGTGCGACTGGTAGCCTAAATTTTGGGAATTTTTGGTTTGCCTATGGTTGAAGAGATGGTGTGGCCATTTGAATAGCTGCTTGAGTTTTTTTCATAGCTCTCCCTTTGGATCTTGTGTTGGCTACAACACAGTCAGCCTGATTGTCTGCAGCACCCACATAATTGATTGCATAGAACTCACCTTCCAGGTGCTTCATAAGAGTAGAGTGAGGCTGACTCTGACTGTTGCTTGTGTTAGGTTGCATTGGAGCCTTGAAGACTTGGGAATGAGCAGCTCCCTGATTGTCTAGCACATTTGGGTAACAACCCATCATCTCATTTGTATAAACAACTTGCTCCTGACCATATCTCATGGTTGAACAACTTGGTTGTTCCTGCACTAGATTTTTATGAATGGGCACCATGACCTTAGATGATGAAAGGGGGCTTGGGTTGTAGCCTTGGAAAGGTCTGGTCTGAGCTTGTTGCCTTTTAAGAGCTACAAGTTCATTTGACATACTCTTCAACAGACTCTTAACTTTATGAAGCTCATTGGATGGAGTAGCAGTTGGTTTCTCTATGCTAGGTAGAGTAGCTAATGTGGGAGCAACAGCTTGAATTAGAGGTAGATTTTTTGGAAAAAGTGGCATATGGGGTCTAGGGGCTATTTTCTCTGCCTGCACTAAGCAATTTTCAGCTACTATGGCAATGTCATAAGCAATAGGCAGCACGTGCCCTCCCATGGATTGTATCATAACAACAATATCACTATTTAATGCTCTTAAATAATATAAGAAAGCATAGCTAGCAGTCGGTCTTACTAGAATGGGGATTCTATCCCATGTCTTCTAAAATCGTGTGTTGAAATCCTGCATATATTCATGTGGGGCTCTCTTCGTGGTCATCAGTTGCTTAGCAAGCGAGAGGTGGTCACTCTTTTCTCCAAAACTATTCATCAATTGAGTACCCAATTCATTCCAAGAATGGATTGAATTTATAGGAAAAGTCATGTACCAGTCAAGAGCTTTTCCCTTGAGAGATAATGCCAGCAATCTGATTGCAATATTTTCCTCCATGACATTGTGAATATTGCATAGGTTAGTAATATTTCTAATGTGTTCAATCATTGTAATAGGCCCCTCTCCATTAAAGGGAGGCACACTTTTAAGGATTGGTCTTGGAATTGGGTTATAATACTAGAGGTTCAAGGGACTCTAACCATGAAAGGTCACAAAGGGTAATGCCGTAGCTATAAGGGGATTCAAATGGGGTACTTCTCCTATGAAGGAAGCACCTGTAGCTAGACTGGGAAGATGACTCGCTGAATAAGGATGACTCCCTTTGAACCTAAGTCATTTTGTTGAGTTGAGAGGTAGTTCAATGAATTCAAAAGGCACACCCTTATTAGTAGATCGTGTGGTGACTTTAGGCATAGGAAGTCAGACTGGTCTTTGATTAGGAAATAAATTTCTTACCAGTGGAGTCACCAGATGCTATAAATAGTTAATCTATTGTAACAGGGCCAGCATCAATCCTAAAACCTTACTGTGTTGTAGAACTGGGTCCCACCAGAGTGTGCCAAAAAACTATTGACGCAGTGAATTGCACCCAAGGCAAGGAGGTTGAGCTCTTACCTTCCACATGCAACAATGGAAACTCCCCTCTCACCTATTAGACTGGCGAAGTTGGAGGGGAGAGTCTCTAGGTAAGGGTTATCTCCCTTTGATGCATCTAATTTGTTCCAATAAGTGCATATATATATATATATATATATATATATATATATATATATATATATATATATATATATATGTATGTATATGTATATATGTATGTATATATATATATATATATATGTATGTATATATATATATATATACGTATGTATATATATATGTATGTATATATATATATACGTATGTATATATATATATATATATATATATATGTATGTATATATATATATGTATTTATATATATATATATGTATATATATGTATATATATATATATATATATGTATATATATATATATATATGTATATGTATATATGTATATATGTATATATGTATATGTATATATATATATATATGTATATATATGTATGTATATATATATATATGTATGTATGTATATATATATATATAATGGGGGGGATGAAAAGGGAGAAAGATTGTAGGAAAAAAAACTACTCTAAAGGAGGTGATGCACCAAAATGATCCAACCTTCTCACACTCACACTTAAAATCAGACAAACACATACATACACTTCAAACTGGTAGAAGGACTAGCCTGCAAGAAACTTAGCAGGGAGGCTTTAATGGAAAATATAGAAAAATAGAGATTCACCAAAGTTGTTGTGAAAGGCACACTGTATAGTAATTTCTTCTATTTCTACACTTCCAAATACAACTCTCCTTATCAGTTGCAGAAATGGCACCTTATAGACCCCAGGTATGTTAGTGTTGAACCTGTGGAAGCATCAATAAGCAATGACTAAACACAAACTAACACTCAGACATACACAGAGATATCTAACAAGGATAGAGGCAAAAAATGCATTTATTGATTTAGGTGAAATTTTTCTAGGGCTACACCTTACAAATGTAGAAGATGATTTCTTAAAGACAAGTCTCCAATATATAGCGGAAGAAAAGGGGCCTTTTGGCACCCTTTTTACAAGTGACCCATGGTAGGCACTGTGTCAACCACTGAAATAACTTCTTGAATCGACACCTTCCTACGTCACTTGGATCACTTCATCTACTTCTATATGATGGCCATTCCATTGTCAGGATTTGAATTTATGAGCTGTGCCATTTTCTTGCTTTGTAGTGCATATTGAAGAAAACCAGTTGCGTTCACCACTATTGTGCCTCTTTGATGACCACATGGTAGGCACTATGTCAACCACTGAAATAAATTTTTGACACCTTCTTGCATCACTCAGATTGCTTCATTTGCTTCTGTGTGATGGCCATTCTGCTATCAGGATTTGAATTTATTAGCCACACCATCCACCTACTCTTTATTCTCTAGGCTCTTTGTCTTTTTTTGCTCCTTCAGCCCTTAGGGGTGATCTTCTGGTGGGTCACTGCATTCTTTGGGCTCATTCCATGGTTGGCACTTAGAAATTTAAAAACCAACAACTTTTTTGTAGCTTTAAATTTGATGTCGTCGGGCCTGTCACCCCTAGACTCTCCCTCAGCTCCCTACCTTGCCCCTTTCACTGAGAGTGCATCTACCTTTGACACGTGTCATAATCTACTACTTGGGCACCTAGAAGACACTTTGAAATGTAGACATTGACACATGGTAGCTTTTGTCGAGCTGATAATGGGATGTGGCACCATCTGCTTACATTAGAGGGCCTTTTGAGAGTCAGGTAGAAGTTGACACGTGGTCACTTCTATAGATCCTTTAGCTACCTTAGAGAAAATTTTGAGCCCTTTTCTGGTCCTTAGCAGATGCTGACACTTGGCACACTCCACATATCTCCTAGCAACTCATTCGGGCCCACCACATTCTTCCTTAAAGCCAACAAGAGAAAGCCATAGACGTTGCAACATGTCGACTTCTATCGAGCCCTGCAAAGGACATGTGCCACATTCCACTACTCCTAAAATAGCATGTTGAAGTCCTCCATGGTTGCCACTTGGTGATTTCTATGCTTTGGCTTCCCTAGTGTAAATTTAATGCTTTTCAGGACGTCACCATCCTTGGCAAAGTTCATCAGGCCTTTTTCCCATGGCTTTTCTGCTTTAGGCCCTTTGGATTCCCTTTACAAGGGCTTCTAGACCCATCACTACCCTCTAGCTATAGGGCACACCCTTTAACCAAGCCATTGAACCAACCCATTGAACCAAATTTGGGTTCAACGGTTCAATGGTTCAAGACTGCGCACTGAGCTGGTTGAACCATTTGCTTTGAACTGAATGCCGCTTAAACCAAAATGGCTGAACCAAGCCATTGAACTAATTATTTGAACCAAAAATGGTTCAATGCTGCACGTTGAGCCCCTCTAAATTTTTCTCTAGATCTCCTTATTGAATTGTTCGCTTGAACCAATCCATTAAACCGTTCACTTGAACCGGTTTAATGATTCAAAGTTGCGCGTCAAGCCAAGTCCTTGAACTAAACTCTGAACCTAAATCCGCTTGAAATTTTTGTTGAAATTTTTTGATGAACTAAGCACTAAACTTAACTAATTAAACCAAAGTCGAAGAACTGCCGATTGAACCAAAGCTTGAAATGAAGTGATGGTTGAATGGTTTGAAGATGCCGACCTTCCTTGTGAATTTCTTCAGATGAAAATCCAAAGAATATTTGTAAAATCTTGCCCTCTTCACTTGGTTCTTAAACTTCTGAAAGAAAACTTGTAGAGTCTGTAGAAATCACCAAATCTATGCAAAATGAAAAATGAATTAGCCTAGAATAGCAGGGGAAGAAGGGGACCGATTTTTGGCCTATTGGCTAAAAAATGGTCAACACTTCTTCCATTTGAATTTTTAACTGTATTTTATTTTTTTGTGTCCTAAAATAGCTTGAAACAAGTATTGGTCTAGATTACTTATCCTACTTGAGCTGAAATACTAATCTTAAAAGGCTTTATCCATGGATTTTTCACACACCTACCTTTTTTTTCATTACACTTCCCTCTTTTGTAGTTTATTTTACAATCCTACCCACTTTTGTTAGAATAACCATCCTTCACTCACTCTAAGTAGATCTAGGTTCACCTATAACTAGTTCACCCATGGTAAACAATTTATTTCTCTCAAATTTTATTCAACCAATAGGTTATTATAAAATTAAATTCCTTGAAACTCATGCCTTGAAGTGATCATATTCATTGATCATAAAATGTTAGAAGCAACCTTGTAAGAAAATTTGGGTGTGTGTATAAAAATATAAGTTTTCAAATTAATGATAAAAGGATGGTCTCCATCCTAAGCCTATATCCTAAGAAGAAAAATCACTTGAGTTATGTTGCATGCACCCACACAACTAAAAAGGTCAACCTTAGACAATAACATATTACAACCTCTTTTAGAGATCCATATAAATGTTAGGTCTAATAGAGGTAATTTTAGGAGACCTATATATATTCATCATCCCCAAAAATATAGACCCTTATTCTAATAGTTATGATGGACCATCCCTAGAACCCACTTCTTAATCCACCACTTCAACATAATCCCCCACTTCAAAGCCTAGATTAATTGACTATCTTGGCTATCAATGTCATAGAAGTGATGAATGATTTAAATATAAACCTAGAGAAATATCTCTCCTCTTTCTCTCCCTTAGTGGGAAGGATTGTGGAGGAACATATAAAATCTTTTAAATCCACCTTAGGGATACTAGATGTAACTCATGAAGACACGGCTTGAAAATTGTTCCCTTTCACTTTGTAAGAATCATTATATGAGTGGTTTCTAAATATTCTATAATAGTCAATCACAACTTGGACAGAATGCCAAAATACCTTCTTATCTCACTTTAGCCAAGTTACCAGTGCAAATGTTATCTACAAATAATTTACTCACATAACTTAAAGCACATTAAAACTTAATCAACATTTATAAATAACATTATTTATATTTAAAATAATAAATAATATTCAAATGGAATAGATATAATCATGACAAACTAGTAAATGAAAAGAGGAAGTTTAAATAAAAATTATGATCTATCATAAATTTGGAGATGGTTATCATAAACAGATAACATAGAGCATGTATAAAAAATGAAGTGAACAAAAGGAATTAAAAAGGGGTGAATAAATACTAAACATAAGAATTATATGGATGTTTCTAGAAGTGTAGGTCTATTTATTAAAACATGAATCCATCCCTAATTATTTAATAAAGTGAAGATGCAAAAAAGTGATTTGATATCAATGTTTTTTAATTTGAAATATTTGAAAATATTGCTCACTTTTACAATACTCAATGAATATATCTAGGAAATTTATGTCCTTCTCCAAAACCTTAGTAATATAGGACATAATAGAAAAAATGTGGGAGGTATTTGGGGTCTTGTGTCATACCTCAATTATTAATATGCCCCCAATATGCTTTTATAAAGTTATAAATCAACAATCCAAGTTTAGTTTATATTATAAACATAATCAAGTGAATGAATGGTTTAGTCTGATATGAATTTTTTATACATAATGAATGAAGGAAAAATAAATAAAGACTTTAGATTTACATGAATTCTTATTATTTTTTTTGAAATAATAGTTTTAAAAATTTAATAATCATTCTCTAAATAAATTCCTTCAATTCATTTTAATTACATCTATTGTCCTATATGCATTAATACAACTATGTATTCATAAAAAAATTAAATTCAAATTAATACTATTTATTTTCAAGATGTCACACAATGAGTTGAAAATGATGAAAATTTAGGGACACATGTGACAAGAGACCCAAAACAAGGGTCACATAGACTCACCAGAAACTATACAATTTATATTTCTAAGAAGAATTCAAAATTATCCAAATAAAATAGGGATGAAAGGAGAGATAAAGAGGAGTGATTGGAATACTAATGAAAACATATAAAGATTAAAAAAAATTAAAACACTCTAAGAAGATTTTAGTATAAACCAATAATTGACTAAAACATATGTACTAGAATAAGGAAATTATACATGTAATAACTACCTTGTACTAAAATTATATGTATACAATAACACATCTAAAAATTAAAACAATTATAAACTAATATAATGAATACATTATATTAAACTATTCACTACTACATGAATTTCAATCTATGTCATAATTTAGGTCAAATTCACATAGAAAATAAATTATTTTAAAGCATTTTAGACTTAAAATTTTAAGATTTTGAATAAATTTTATTTGAAGAAGGTTAAAACCATTTGATATTTTTTTTACACCACATTTTCACTAAGGTTATGATTATTTTGTGCCAATCCTACATTGAAAATTAGATGTAACTATTTTAGGCCCATAAATAAAATGACACAAAATCAGCAATAATAAACTCTAAATTGTGTGTGTGTGTGTGTGTGTGTGTGTGTGTGTGTGTGTGTGTGTGTGTGTGTGTGTGTGTGTGTGTGTGTGTGTGTGTGTGTGTGTGAGAGAGAGAGAGAGAGAGAGAGAGAGAGAGAGAGAGAGAGAGAGAGAGAGAGAGAGAGAGAGAGAGAGAGAGAGAGAGAGAGAGAGAGAGAGAGAGAGAGAGAGAGAGAGAGAGAGAGAGAGAGAGAGAGAGGAGAGAGAGAGAGAGAGAGAGAGAGAGAGTGAGTTTGACACTCAAATATTAAATTTTTTATTTTGTTTAAAACTTTGACATGGTTATATTGAAAAAAATTCATTAATAATAACAAATAAATTTATAAATTATGAAAATTGCATATATGCAATAATGTATGATATTAGAGGGAATGATTTTAAGATTGTTTCCTTTACAAACAAAATAAATACAACTAATTTATTCTAAATCATATTTATCATCATCCTAATCTTCTATATTATCATCAGAGATGTAATATATGTATAAAATGCATATGATGATTAAATAGTGTGATTCTTAGTGTAATAAAATAGTCATTATCATTTTTGTAAATACTAAGAACATGAAAGAGGACATAATTTCTTTTCACCTACAAATTATACATAATTTAACTATTATATGTGTTAAACATTACAATTTACATAGTTAAATATAATTATAAATCATATTTATTAGTTTCAAAACATTTTTCTCAACTAATGAAATAATAAATTTACTATCGACATATAGCCCTTAGCTTTGGCCCAGATGTTAAAGTCTTATGTGTCATATCCCTAAAATCTCAACTATTTTGTTACTTACTTTGTTGTCCCGCAGCCATGGTGTTATTTCTATAATAAAATGTATATCATAAAATGAGGAGTAATATTTTTTTATGAAGTAACTTGTATAAACTTACAAATTTATGAAAATGTAACTTATAAAATACTTATATATATATATATGTGTAGTGTAATTTTTGTTCATTCTCTCCAAGTGATGATTCACTAGGATTCTCTGATTATCTATCACTTTTGGGCCTTATGTTGCCCACTCTATATCCCTTAATTAATTATAATAAATGATAAACATATAATTAATGCCATATAAAATTTTAATAATTGTTTTTATCTTATTAATTTTTTAAATTAACATTCAACCTCTTATTTATGAAACTAGAGTCATTAATTCATACAAATTTATCCAGTGGCCATTTTTATTCCAAAATGTTGAAATATTCTCCTATTTTCATATATATAGCACTTATATGCAAGATAAAAATTATAATTCTTAGAAAAAATTACAAGTTTATAAGATAAAAAATAATAATTCATATGATTTAGGTAGCCTTAGCCTTATATGGCTCCTCGTCCTATTAGACATATTTGTTGTAAATTTCCAATTAATTTTATGCTAAAGTCAACATTTTTCTATT